>JALIZF010001426.1:0-303862 GCA_029948255.1 Telmatactis stephensoni
GGACGTATCCAATAGTGTAATGTGTGATATTTTTAACACAGGTGGAGATTAAGGCCCAGACTGTTACGTGGAATATCTGATGTAGGTCTGTCTACCACTGTTCTTGGACAGACAGTCAGTATGCCAATATGTGTTGCACCATCTGGATTTCACAGACTTGCCCACCCTGATGGTGAAATAGCTACTGCAAGAGGTAACTGTACAGCCATTTCCCCCTCCCCCTCCCCCCCCAATTATGGGGAAGAATTCTGGGAGGGATAGCATAGATGTTCCCTCCTCAATTTTTGTGACGTTCCCTCCCCGATTTTTCCCCGTAGGGGGAGAGGGGTGGGAAACAGCTGTACACAGGCTACAAATGAACTTGGGGAAAAGGGGAAGGGGGGGGGGGGGTGGAGGGGGGAGGTCCTACATGTATATATTTGGGAAAGAATTATAAATTATTTGTCAAAATTTTTTCAGAATGTTAAGGAACAATGAGTGAGAGGTCACAAGTTCAATCCCCAGTCATCTCACACTTGTTTTTAACTACTATCCATTCTGTGTAACCTTAATTGGCTTCAAATACCCCTAAAACACAGCTCTAATGGAGAAGGGAGGAGGGGGGATTAAAGAGTGCAGTATTGGCTCCCTGAAAGGCCAGCTTTCTGCTGAAGGAACTGCTAATGTTAATTGTATTAGTGCTTTACTTTTACCTGTGTATTATTACTTTCCAGCTTGTGTAAGATCAAAGACCTGTATGACACTAAGTATTGGTTCAGGTTTTCCATTAGAAGACATAGAAACTGCTGCACCAACATGCCTTCGATGGCTACAACTATACATTTTAAAAAACAAACAGCAAATGAAATCATTGATTTGCAGAGCAGAGAAATCAGGTTTCAAAGCTTTAGTAGTTACTGCTGATGCAACAATAATGGGAAATAGACGGTCAGTTCTTAGGAGTGGATCCTTGCCATCATCCAGGATGCCATTGCCTCTTTTTACTGGAGACAGAAACTTAGTGTATGTATAGACATATTCAAAACTTATATTCATCTATCTATCCATTCATCAGACAATAAACACCAGTCTGTTCATCAGTCAATTTTCCAATTCAATAATGCATCTATCATTCCAAATATCTATCATCATATCATATCACTCAAAATATCCCGGAGTCCCTTCTTAATTCCTTGATCACGACGCAAAGTAATTTATTGGCATCAAGAGACCATAATACTAGGAGAGCGAAACTCAGTATTGATGTCTGTGTGATGTTCGTGACCGCTAAGACTATTTTTAGCAATTTCGCCATCGCGCGCGCAAGGCTCTTAAACAATAGAATTTAAATGCTGAAAACAAACGGTCCCGTCCGCGCGCACGTTAAAAATTAAATTCTATTGTTTGAGAGCCTTGCGCGCGCGATGGCGAAGTTACTAAAATAGCCTTAGTCTCCACGAACATCGCATAGACATCAATACTGAGTTTCGCTCTCTTAGTTTTATGGTCTCTTGATTGGCATACAAATTATACAGTGTAATTGTGGTATCCTTTTCTGTCGAGAGAAGCTATAAATACACCGTAGATAAAGTCAGCTGTCATTGGCTGTCCATCAATTAACAAACTTTGTCAGTAAATTAGAAAGTCATACACTCGATACACAGTGTTGCCTGGGTTGATCAGTTAATCCAGTCAGTCAATCAGAAAATATCTGTCTGTCAATCCATCTATCTGTGTATCAGTTAATCATTCTTTTAGTCTTCTATCAATGGATCAGTTGTTCAGTGTAGTAGCTATTCGGCTCACTGATAAAAACTGCACGTCAAGTTGTGTATGCTTCTGCATGCCCATTACAGTGGACACACAGTTAATACGGACATCCGTTTATTACGAACGCTCTTTCTCGTCCCCATGGTGTCCGTATCATTGTATTATGTTTCAACTTTGTGATTGAGATCATTGATGATTAATGGTGTACATTTAGGCCTCTTGTTCATTACAAAGTATATGACAAGGAGATAACCTGGGATGTTATATCATGGATCAAATCATTTACCAAGCTACCAGTGGTCATAAAAGGTATCCTTACAGCAGAAGATACAAGACTTGCTGTTCAACATGGTGTAGATGCAATTGTAGTGTCCAACCATGGTGGTAGACAGTTGGATGGAGTGCTAGCAACTGTAAGTAATGACCATAAAACTGATGTACCCCATGTTGCAGAGGTTCAACAATATGGATGTTTTGTCTACAGATAGACGCTTTACCAGAAGTGATTTCAGCTGTCAATGGTCAAGTTGAGGTGTACATGGATGGTGGAGTGAGGCTTGGTACTGATGTACTAAAGGCATTAGCACTGGGTGCACGTGCTGTTTTTATTGGTCGTCCTGTTATCTGGGGATTAGCTTATCAGGTAGAAAGAAATACATTTTAAAAACTCGGTGATGTTAGAACGTGCCAAAAAGGATCTGGCCTATTCCGGAGATATGAGCACACTCACAAGCAAATATATGATTATATATATACACTCATTTCAAAAACGTTGTCGCAGTTCTAAGCAACAAGCGTTAAGCCAAGACCAAAATGAATGCTAGTTTTACGATAGCGACGTATACAAATCAGACTTGTTCTGTAGAACTAATTACAAATGTGAACATTTTCACGTGCTTGTTAGTGGATAGCACTTCATTCTATTGAAAACAAGTCTGATTTTTGAATACATTACCAGTACCTAACCAGCATTCATTTCGGTCTTGGCTTGACGCTTGTTGCTCTGAAACGCGACAACGTTTTTTGAAATAAGTGTATATAGACCGGCTCACTAGAGATGGATTACCAATATATACCTCAAACTCGTGAGAATAAATCAGCAGTGAGCCTGACCATGTCTTTTTTGTTTCAATGTGAGAATCAAGCTATGATGTTATCTTAACAGTAATTTGGAGATTTTATTCCAGCATTGTTTCCAAACTTTATCTGACTTTTCAGGGCGAGGAAGGTGTTTACAAAGTGCTCGAGATGCTGCGTAAGGAATTGAGGACGGCCATGATACTATCAGGTCAGTCAAATTTGTCAACACTGTCAAGAGGCAATCCACTATAAATAAAAAGGGTTGAATGGAAACTTATGAAAGAGAGAGCTCCGACGAAGGGCTAAGGCTCCAAACGTCAGTAAGCCGTATCTCTCTTTTCCATCCCTTTCATCCCTTTCATCTCTTTCATCCCTTTCATCCCTTTCATCCCTTTCATCCCTTGTTGTATTTTATACACCGACACAGACCAAACTAGTTCCGTCACTCGCTAGTCTCCTTTTTAGTCTCCAAATAAAAACTTAACAGTTTGCCCATTTAGTTTGGATAGAATTTCGTCATGTGGAAGTACACATTCTTTAGTTTCTGGTTTTTTGACTTTCAAATTGATAATACATTGTTGTGCATTGTTGCTCAACGCACTTTGAAATGTAATAAACCCATTCCATCTTTAACCTCCTCTTTTGGTTGCCATACTCCCATTTCAAGTTCCTTTTTGCTCATTGTAAGCGCTAATATGAATTCTACCTCGTTACCGTGCTGAGAGATCCCATGAGATAGCAAGCGCATGCGCCAATCAGTGCAACGTCTGTCGCCGGTCAGTGAAGTTGTTCATGTATTTGAACAAAGGAAAATTGCCCGAAAATCCGTCTAAATCATACCAATGTCGGGTTCTAAAGACTCGCAAGATAAATCAAAGGAAAAAGACGACGGCAGAGGCTGTCTTTTGAGCAAATGGCAGCCAGAACCCAAAGGAAAACGAACAGAACAGTCCACAGCTACCATGAATGGCAGCAATGTCAAAGGCGGCAAAACGCCAAATGCAAAAACTCAGGCAAACGGGACCAAAGATCCCACAAAATCACTCAAAAGTGATACTGAAAGCAAAGACCCTGGGCAGAAGTCCAGCGAAACTCCTACAGGAAGAAAGACCTCGAAAAAATCTACAAGGGAAAAAAGCGCGCCAAAAGGGTCACCAAAGCTGGCCGAGAACCATGGCAGCTCGTCGAATGAAAGCTCAACGTCAGGCGAAAACATCGCTCAAGTCTTTAAAGACTCGCTTTCCAGCTTGGCGGCTAGCATGAATAAAGGATTCCTTAACTTAGGAAAACTACTTAAAGACAAAAACGAGTACCAAGGTGGTCGACACGAGGATTTGTCTAGCTCTGACTCTGAATCGGAGGAAGAGAGTGCCAGTGACACAGAGCCACCGGCCCCAAAGAGGCAAAAATCTGATGGCGATGGTGCTTCCTTAAGCGAGGAAAGCAATGCCATACTTAGTCAGCTAGAAAAGCAGTACAACGTTACTGATCAAGATGGACCTGACATTAATGCAGGTTTGGCCAAAATCCTCAAAAACCTCTTGGGGGAAAAGACGAATGAGGAAAAGCTCAACGAAATTAAGAAACGCTACCCCAAGCCAAAAAACTGTGAAATCTTGACCGAAACCAAAGTCAATTCAGCGATATGGAACAACATCTCAGAGAAGGCAAGGACAGGAGACATAAAGCTCCAAAAGGCTCAAAAAGCACTAGTAAAAGGCATAACTGCTGTGGTCCAAGTGATCAATGAAGTACTAAACAAATCAGAAATGCCACCAAAAGAAAAAATTGTGGACACCCTTATGGATGGTGTGCAGTTACTGGCCAATGCCAACATAGAAGTCAACATAAGACGTAGAGAAGCCCTGAAACCAGAGCTTCACACTAGTTACCGCTACTTATGTGCCCCATCAAATCCTATAACTACTGAGTTATTTGGAGATGATTTACCCAAAGCTGTTAAAGATATAACCGACACCAATCGGATTACTTCAAAGATTAGTAGAGAGCGAAAAGATGGCTACAAAAGGTCCAGGGATACCAGTGCTTCAGACAAGTATGGGAAGAGATACCCATACAAATACTCAGGATCAAAAAACTACAACCGCCCCTTCCCCAGCAAGAGGGAAGGGGGGAAGAAAAGTGGTCAAAAGAACCAACACTAGACAACCAAACTGAAACCAATCCAGAGGTAAGAAACTTAAAGGTTGCTGGCAGGCTAAGATTTTATTTGTCAGCTTGGACAAACCTTACCTCAGACAAGAAAATATTAGACATGGTGCAACACTGCCATCTTGAATTTATTGAAACCCCAAAGCAAAACTATCCTATACCATCTATGAGATTTAGCCCTAATGAGGCTGAAATAATTGATTGTGAAGTAACCCGATTACTAGAGAAAGGGGTAATTGAAAAAGCTATCCCCATTGACACTCAGTTTATTTCTAACATTTTCCTTAGGAAAAAGAAAAATGGCTCTTATAGAATGATTCTCAATCTGAAAGGACTCAATGAGTCAATAGAGTACATCCATTTCAAAATGGAGAGCCTAACATGTGCCATACAATTAATGAAGAAAAACTGTTATATGGGTTCCATAGACCTCACTGATGCATATTATACTGTGCCTGTAGCAATAGAACACAGAAAATTTTTAAGATTCATTTGGAGAAACAACCTTTTTCAATATACTTGTCTTCCAAATGGACTTGCATCAGCACCGAGATATTTCACAAAACTCTTAAAGCCAGTGTATTCTACTCTGCGTAGTCAGGGATACCTAAATGTAGGGTATATTGATGACTCTTATATACAGGGGTCCTCAGTTGCGGAATGCACCAACAACATTTTGGCCACACAGAGGCTCTTTGAGTCATTGGGGTTCATTATAAATTCTGAAAAGTCAGTGTTGCAACCTTGTCAAAAGTTGTCCTTTCTTGGCTTTATCTTAGATTCTGTTCAGATGAGAGTATATCTTACACCTGAAAAAGCAGACAAAATAGTCTCAGCCTGCCAACTACTGTTAAAGAAAAGGTTGACCACTATAAGAGAGGTTGCTCAAATTATTGGGCTATTAGTATCTTCTCTGCCAGGAGTCCAATATGGGCCCCTGTTCTATAGAAACATAGAAATAGATAAGAATAAGGCTTTGAAACTTAATAATGGAAACTTTGAAGCACCCATGACATTGTCAAATGACTCTAGAAGTGATCTGAATTGGTGGGTTGCTCACCTACCAGGAGCTTATAAGAGTGTTTCCATTAGCAACCCAGATATTGAAATGACAACAGATGCCTCAAAAACAGGGTGGGGGGCAGTGTGTAATGGAAAGGCAGCACAGGGTATGTGGTCCCCTGAAGAGAAACAAAAGCATATCAATGAACTTGAAATTCTAGCAGTATTCTTTGGGGTGAAATCATTCCTCTCTTTACTAAAGGGACACCATGTTGCTATTAAAAGTGATAATTCTACTACAGTTTGCTATATAAATGCAATGGGAGGTACAAAATCCATTGAGTGTAATTCACTTACAAAATCCCTGTGGATGCTCTGCATGCAAAACAATATCTGGTTAACTGCATGCCACCTTCCAGGTGTTCTCAATGTGGAAGCTGATAAACAATCTAGGGTATTTAATGTGAGAACTGAGTGGCATTTAAAGCCAGAAATCTTTGCCAAGATTACTGACAAACTTGGAACTCCAGAGATTGATCTTTTTGCATCAAGGCTAAACAACCAGTTGCCAAAGTATGTCTCCTGGAAACCAGATCCAGGAGCTATGCATGTAGATGCATTCTCTATCTCTTGGGGTGATAAGTTTGTTTACATATTTCCCCCATTTTGTCTCATCTCCAGATGTCTCCAGAAGTTAGAGAAGGAACAAGGAAATGCATTGTTGATAGCTCCTGTCTGGCCCACACAGGTGTGGTGGCCCCAAGTACTCAGCCTCCTTGTAGCAGCTCCTCTGATGCTCCCACATCAGAAAGATCTGCTCACTCTCCCACACTCAGGAGCTCAACACCCCTTGAAGAACAAACTCCAGATGATGGCATGTTCATTGTCAGGGAACACTATCAAGCAAAGGGAGTATCAGAGGCAGCTGCCAGATTACTCATGCAATCATGGAGAGAAGGTACCAAAAAACAATATTCAAGCTACCTTAAAAAGTGGACACTTTTTTGTGCTGAAAGGAAAGTCAATCATTTTCAGCCATCTATAGGACAGGTTCTTGATTTCTTCTCTGAGCTTTACAAACAGGGACTTACATACAGTGCTATTAACACTGCAAGAAGTGCAATTTCTACATATGTCACAGTAGCTGATGGAAAGAGTGTTGGACAACACCCACTTGTTCAACGCTTACTCAAGGGGATTTTTCAATCCAGACCACCCAGGTCAAAGTACAAGGAAATATGGGATGTTCAAGTAGTACTAAAGTACTTGGGTACACTTCACCCAGTTGAGACATTAACTCTGAAACAGCTTACCCTCAAGCTTGTCATGTTATTATTATTAGTTACTGGCCAGAGGGGCCAGACTATTCATATGTTAGATGTTAAAAACATGTTTGAGTCTCAGAACAAAGTTACTTTTGTTATTTCAGACCATGTTAAACAAAGCAAACCAGGATTACCTAACCCTCGGGTTGTTCTTGAACCTTTTGAAAAGTCATGTATTTGCGTTGTTACTACATTGAGAGAATATATTGCAAGAACCAAAGCTCTTAGAGATAACACTAACTCAAAGTTACTTATAAGTTATGTAAAACCTTACAAACCTGTAAGTAGAGATACTATAACTAGGTGGGTGCGAGAAGTTATGGCTCAAGCTGGAATCAATATATCTATCTACTCTCCCCACAGTACCAGGGCAGCTTCTACTTCAGCAGCCAGTAGGGCGTCTGCTAATCTAGATGACATCTTGAAGACTGCAGGATGGTCATCTGAATGCTGCTTTGCTCGATATTATAAAAAGCCTATAGCTAGTGTTTCCACTTATGCAAAATCAGTGTTGTCAGATGCATAAGATATATCTTGATATGTATAGTGCTTTGAATAGACAATAAATAGAGCACTTTGGGCTTCATGTCTGTGTATATACTGTATGTCATAGCCTTTAAATGCAGCATTTTGGGCTTCATGTCCGTGTTGCTTTAAAATCTCATGGGATCTCTCAGCACGGTAACGAGGTAGAATTTAAAAATTAAACGAGACTTACCTGGAAGTTGAAGTTTGATTGTAATTCTACCGAGTTACAGAGTGCTGAGAGATTACATGCCCATAACCCTTACCCACCCATGTAGGGATACCTTGAAGGGTAACACGTACATTCAGTCTTCTAAAACTGATTGGCGCATGCGCTTGCTATCTCATGTAATCTCTCAGCACTCTGTAACTCGGTAGAATTACAATCAAACTTCAACTTCCAGGTAAGTCTCGTTTAATTTTTAAATTAAAGTGGAAAAGCCTATGAAAAGGATATAGGATACAACTCAGTTTAACGGAACATTGTTGCGTTAAAACTGGATAGCGTTGTGTGTTTTAACATATTTATCAGTGTCTTGCATCCCCATGTGTTCCATGTTACAAGTACGCTAACTTTAAACGCTACAGTCTAAAAGACGTGTAATATTACGTCATAATACTCGTAATACACGATTCAACTTTCGGGAAAACTGCTCCGTGTGTCCACCCTTGCAATAGGTGCGTGAAGCAATAGTTTCCAGTTTCCAGTTACTAGAGACCGCTGAACTTCCTGGCAAAAGGCGCATTTATACAGGGTTAGCCTCCTTTTCAAACAAGACCCATGGGAGTAAACTCAATTTTTGTTTTGTTAAGAACAACAGAAAAATCGAATTTACTCCCATGGGTCTTGCTTGAAAAGGAGGCTATCCCTGTATAAATGCGCCTTTTGTCAGAAAGTTCAGCGGTCTCTAGTAACTGGAAACGGGACTATTGCAGGTTTAAGATCGAGCTATTTTCTGCAACCTTTTCTGCATTGTTGCGCAATGGGGTGGACGCGCGGTCTAACTGTGTTAATCTTGCACGCAGTGTTGCAGAAAAAGTTGCATCGTGTATCCCGCGGGAAATTGAATGCACAAAGAAATGCTTTAAAATTCGGCGACTTAGACTCAGATTTTTATATATCTTCAATCGAGGAACAATCGAGGCAAAACCTGAGCAACGTTAGACTTCCATGTAATGTCACTAGTCATCGTCTTTATCTTTGATTTTCATTTGTGTTTTTGCAGGTTGTTCTTCTGTATCTGATATACCAGCAAGTCTAGTAACAAAACAATGCCAGTGTCATTTATAAATTTTGTTCTTAAATACTTAACAATAAATTGGCTGAATAATTGGTTCTAAATAGATGTAATAGATGTATGACTCATACAAAGATCATGAAACCTTAATCGTATTGAAAGGAACATACATTTCATCATGAAAACATTACTTATTTTCAAAAAAAAAACGGTCAGACGGTCAGTAAAAATCAAACTGCCAAAATCGGACTCACGGAGATGAAATTAATTGCCTGAGTTGTGACGTCACTGACGCGATCCTCTATAACCTTTTATAATGCATCTCCATTTAACAAATAATGTAACAAAAATTCAAAAGGTGCGCGCGCGATCGAGTTTGCGCTGCTGACATCAGAACTGTGCTCCGTTCTCTGATAAAGCACAGCTTTCAGCCAATCAGAGCGCGCGTATCGACAAGGGTATATAATAATTAGCCATAAATATAATCACCATTTCAACAATTTACTTTTAACAATTTATCCTTATCTATATTTATAAAGACTTTATTTAATAGGGTAAACACATAAACATTAAACGAATTAAAATTTAGAAAATGATCACACTCACTCGGCCAATCAGCGCTTATAGTATTTTGGTGCTTTATATTCCATAAACTAACTAAATGTGTCAAGTGGTGAGGGCTTTGAAGCACAGGGAAATTGTGGGGTAAAGAAACAAGTACGGTCAGTGAGCTTTTATAACATACTATTGAATTCTTTTGTTTAATTATAAAGAGTTCATTAGTATGCTTTATATAAAGAATACTGATTAGTTATAGAAACTCACTGGCAGTACAGTTTCTTTAAACAACAAGATTTTCCTGCGTTTCAAAACCCCACTATTTGACATCTTTAGTTACTTTACGGAACACAGAGCATCAAAATACCAAGCGCTGATAATCATTTTGCAATTTTTCTGTGTTCCATGACCAACTTAAATACTTGTAAATAACATTTTAATATCGATATACGTACATGTGTTAGGGACACTCAGTAGAAACGGACACTTGTAGTCCCCTGGGATGTATGCAGGATTAAAACGTTTTTCAAGGCAACTTTCATGTATCCTTTTTCTGCAGCATGGTACTACTATAGACGGTTCGTCTGTGGGCTGATAGCACACAAAATATTTCGTTCGGAGGAACTCCTCGAGCCGTCTTCTATCACGGTTATAGTTCTTATGCCTTGTGGGTTTTGGCATCACGGGTTCTGCACCAAATGTTAGGGTGGGCACTCAGTAGAGACTTGTTCTGGTCTGGTTCTTTTTATCAAATTAAGACTTAACGCAACATCTAACTCATCTAACTCTAAGTTACAATGCATCCCTTTTTATGGGGATTTGTTGGCAATCAAATTGACTGACAAGCTGTCACAATTATCAGATATTAACTTGGAAATTTCTAGAGGCGTTCCCTTAATATTAAGAGTGTAAAAATTGGAATATTTGTATATTGAAAGTGAATAATATAAAAATCAGTTACTGGACGATTAAAGTACAATTTACAAGAAAGCGTTTGGTCACGAAAAGGTCAACTGGTACATCGGATTAAGCGGTTTTAGAGCATAGTTTAAGTGTCCGATTGACTTAATAAAATACAGGGGCAAGGAGTCATAGGAGCCAGGGAGCACGTGTCAGCCGAACGAAAGAGATTTATACATAAGATCAAGGTTGGTCAAGGTCAGGCTTGGCTGATAGGTGACTGGTACATGTGGTCCGAGGATCATACGATAATCACGTGACTCACCAGGACCACCAGTTAAGACTTGCCTTTGAAATCAACGCAACTTGTAATTCGTACATAACACATGCGTGTATATTCGTTAATAATTATCAAAATGATTCCGCAATAAAAATTGGTCTAAAAGCTAAAAAATATTCGTTAATTGTGTTCCGTAACACATGCATCAAATTTGTCGGAGCAAATTCTGAAAATCTTCCCTATGAAATTAACTGGCAAGTAAAAAGCACACTTTTTTGCTTTACTATAAGATGAATTATAGGCAAACTCAAACTTACTGTGAGAAATTTTAGATACTCGAAACCTCGAACTTGTGTTTTCAGGCTTAATAGCGCGTAAAATAGGCACTTTTTTGCTGTCGTTATCTAGCTCTTCGCTCTAGTAGATTTAGTATCCATCTCATATATTGTGACAATTTCTATCCTTAAAAAACCTGTGGAGTTCTGTAGCCAAAGCGGCCTCCAGCCGGCCGGTCTAATGTGCATGACATAAATGAGCCTCTTCAATTGTCTCAATTGGAAAACGATTTAAAAAATTGATCGGACAAAAGAAAGCAGCGCAAAACAAATAAGCCTTGAGACAATTTAACAATAAAAGCAGGTAAATCGCTCGTGAGTGTGATCATATCCCGATCATATTCTAAGACAGTTAAAGAATGAACACTGTGTCCGCCCTCGTGGCCTTTTATCTAATGGGTCTCTAATGCTCGGGACTCTATATCCCATGGAACACTCGTGTTCATTCTTTAACCCTACATAAAATATCACTATACACATATGCTAAAATTTACAAATTTATAAACGCTAAAAAATCACGGTTTAAAATGAGATGTTGACAATTACTCTTTAAAAAGACTGTTCCACGTCACAATTTTAAAAGCTATTTTTAGTAACTTCGCCATCGCGTGCGCAAGCCTCTCAAACATTAGAATTTGATTTTTGACGTGCGCGCGGACGGGACCGTTTGCTTTCAGCATTTGAATTTTATTGTCATGAAGAGCCTTGCGCGCGCGGTGGCGAAGTTACTAAAAATACTTAGCCTTAGTCGCCACGAACATGGCACAGACATCAATACCGAGTTTCGCTCTCTTAGTATTATGGTCTCTTGTGGTAGACTATTCCATAATTGAATGTCTGCTACTAAAAATATATTGATTCTTAATTGGTTCTAACGAAACTCAAAACCAACACAGACGTTATCAAGATACGTTTCGGACCACTGTGTCTATATGGACTTCAACAGCGCGTACACTTTACAATATTTTATAAGGAATGTATACATTTTCTGAAAGCTGAATAAATGTAGTTTTCGAATATGCTTTATATTTTAGGTTTTTACAATGTAATGTAACGGAGAAATAAGTGAAATGAGATGGTGGTGCGTTCTAACAATTCGATTGTGTTTGTGAAAAACACTCCAACATCTCCAACACCCTCTTTTAGATCGTTATCTTGAGAGCGTGTGTCTCTCAGTTTTCCTGCTTAAACAACAGCAGTAGAAAAAGTCAGCCAAATAGGCTGAAAAATCTGTCCAAGTAAGAAAAATGATACAAACAACATTTCTGGAAGGCCCTGAGGTTTTTAATTCAAAATTGATTTAGAAGATAGGGAACATTTTCACATTTCTTTGTAACGAACACACTACTAACGGAGCTTGGGCTCCCTGTGGCAAACCCTCATCAACAGTTACATGTCACGCAAGATTCGTTTTCGTGTAACATAGCGCAAGATGTCTGCACGGAATTCATTCCCACAGCCAGTTTGCTTGGACGACGTAGAAAGAATAGCAAAGCAGAAACTAGATGAGAATGTTCTGATGTACTATACTGGAGGGGCTGACGACTGTGTAACTCTACGAGATAATATTGAGGCATTCAAACGGTAAGCCTTCTACTGAAATCACTCGGGGGTATAGTCAGTTTCTGTGTCACTCGTTTTCAGTTCGAAGACTTAAACAATTTACTTCTGAATTTTCAATGATGAGTCCGAGGGTGGCTATATTGTGTTCTATAACCAAATCTCTTTCCCAAGGGACCACCATCTAATTGAATATCACTTTCTGCACTTTGGGACTTTCTAATAGCCGATGGCTGCTCCACAGGCTTCCCAGCCAGATTGTCTGGTGAAGAAATTTGTCTTAGGAGGTAATGGGCTTCCTGTGGTTGTAGCAAAACATACCCTGTTTAATAGAAATGCCTTCAATATGGAGTTATTTTGGTGTTGATGCGTTGACGCGTAGTCTCCTTCGCAGCCGTTTTTAGTCTCGTCACGCCACGCGAATGGAGGATTCGCGTGACGAGACTAAAAACGGCTGCGAAGGAGACTAGTTGACGCGTAGTCGTAGTAATCAAAATGCAGTTGACGCATTGACATGTAGCCGGACTCGGAAGAAAGGCGAGTGCGGGGTATTCGATAGTTGTACCTCAATATGTTTCATGCATCATGGCTAAAAATGTGCTCAACAATATTGCTATTTACTTTATTTGATTTTTTGTTTGTTTGGAGGTAGTTTGGTAGGGTAGTTTGACGACCTGTTGAACCTCATTCATAGCCTTTTTTGGTCCATAATTCATTTACGTTTCCGTGTTACCCTAATGCTTAAGTACCCCCTTGGTTTCCTTGGACAGACAGACGGTATGCCAATATGTGTAATATGTAGTATTTTAACCATAGATAGAGATTAAGGCCCAGACTGTTACGTGGAATATCTGATGTAGATCTGTCTACCACTGTTCTTGGACAGACAGACAGGACGTATGCCAATATGTGTAATGTGTGATATTTTTAACACAGGTGGAGATTAAGGCCCAGACTGTTACGTGGAATATCTGATGTAGATCTGTCTACCACTGTCCTTGGACAAACAGTCAGTATGCCAATATGTGTTGCACCCACTGGAGTTCAAAGAATGGCACATCCTGATGGTGAAGTAGCTACTGCAAGAGGTAATTAAAACTACTAAAGCTAATGGCATTCTGCTTTACTTTAAAGGACATTAATTAATCCATGGCTCTGCTGCTGACATTTTTTCCTGTGGACCAAGAATATTTACATGTTGATTCAGTTTCCTGTTTTGCTTGCACAGAGCGAGTAGACATTTTCCCTTAACTCTCTCTACGATCGATGGTCTTCAATGATATCATTGTCGTATTCACTTTCAGCTTGTACCAAGTCTCAAACTCTTATGGCCCTAAGTGTGTTTGCACAAACTAAAATTGAGGACATTCAAAAAGCTGCTCCAACAGGCCTTAAATGGCAGCAATTGTATCCATTGAAAGACAAAGAAAATACAAAAAGAGTGATTCACCAAGCAGAAGAGTCAGGCTTTAAAGCTCTTGTAGTTACTGTAGATGCACCAATACCTGGGGCAAAAACACGAGCAGCGGCATTGAAGCTAGGTTTTTTCAGTAAGTCTTCAGGAATACAGCTCCCGATTCTTAAACAAGGCTCT
The DNA here is from genome assembly GCA_029948255.1 of Telmatactis stephensoni. NCBI lineage: Eukaryota > Metazoa > Cnidaria > Anthozoa > Actiniaria > Isophelliidae > Telmatactis > Telmatactis stephensoni. The sequence continues at coordinate 14,319 of JALIZF010001426.1, forward strand.
TCACAACAGTAAGTAGTATTGATGTTTAGGTTTGTGCTTAAAAACTGAAATAACTTGAAATTTAACATTTAATTATTGATTGATTGATTGATTGATTTGTTTGTTTGTTTATTAATAAATTTATTCATTTATCCATCCATATATTCATTCATTCATTCATTCATTCATTCATTCATTTATCTATCTATTTATTCATTCGTTCGTTCGTTCGTTCGTTCGCTCATTCATTTGTTCGTTCGTTCATCCATTCATTCATGCATTCATTCATCTGCAGACATTGACTTTAATATGGTAGGCTCGCTCGAGTTTTTTCGACGAAATTTTCTGTAAATATGCATATAGATTGATTTTGAGTTGGAAACATGAAAACAATAGAAAATGGGGGGTCACGGTGCTAGTTTCGCCGGGTGCTATGAACCAGCCATTTTTACTGAAACGGATCTCAAAGTTTGACGTCTAGCTTACTGTAAGTGTTTGCAATATGCAAAATATAGGTTTTCAGATATGCTTAAGTAAACATAGTATCATAAACAAAAATATACAGGAATATATCCAGTAGCGGATCCAGGATTTTTCCAAGGGGGGTTCCATATTTTAAAGCCAACTGTGTATAACACTCTTTTCTTTGGTCAATGTTTGACAAAAACTGGCTTAAAACCTTCAAGGGGGGTTCCGTGGAACCCATGGAACCCCCCCTGGATCCGCCACTGATATCTTCACGTAAAGCTAAGTATTTGCATTTGAAAGATGAAAATCGGTCGTACTTGTACTTGTAGCATCTTCAAAATATCAATCATTATTTTTTAAGTGATAGCAGCCGAGATAATTTGTTAGAGAGTCAAATAACCTGGGATATTATACCATGGATTAAGTCATTGACCAAGTTACCAGTTGTCATAAAAGGGATCCTTACAGCAGAAGATGCAAGACTTGCTGTTCAACATGGTGTAGATGCTATTGTAGTGTCCAACCATGGTGGTAGACAGTTGGATGGAGTGCTAGCAACTGTAAGTAATGACCATAAAACTGATCTGCCTCATATTGCAGAGGTTTAAGCAATATGGATGTTTTGTCTACAGATAGATGCTTTACCAGAAGTGATTTCAGCTGTCAATGGTCAAGTTGAGGTGTACATGGATAGTGGAGTGAGGCTTGGTACTGATGTACTAAAGGCATTAGCACTGGGTGCACGTGCTGTATTTATTGGTCGTCCTGTTATTTGGGGATTAGCCTATCAGGTAGAAAGAATTGTATTAAATCCGGTGTTGATAGAGCGTGCGAGCAGGGGACCCTATTCCTTACAGGAGATAGCACACTCACAAGCAAATATATATACATATATAGACCATATATATATATGAGAATCAAACTATGATGTTATCTTAATAGTAATTTGGAGATTTGATTCCAGCATTGTTTACAAACCTTATACGACTTTTCAGGGTGAGGAAGGTGTTTACAAAGTTCTTGAGATACTGCGTAAGGAATTGAGGACAGCCATGATACTATCAGGTTAGTGGACAATTTATTTGGCGTTTTTCCCGGAGAGGGCTTGAACTGCGCTATGTTGAATATCGCTCCAATTCTCGCGTCAATGATACCAGTCCCTCCCAGTCTTCCTTAGTAAAAAACACTGCAAGTTGCTGCAATGTGTTGGACATTGTAGCATCTTGCCATGGCACTCCGCAACGATACAGTTTCTAGGGTTTCGAGACAAGGTGTTGAGAAAACTGTACAATGTAACGGCGCTTTCAGAAGCTGTTGTTGTGTAGCATCGTCCGCAGCTATGATGTTACATCTGTGATCAGGGTTTATTCTAGACATGCGGCTTTGCGGGTTTCCCGCAAGGCTTTGCGGGTTTCCCGCAATCGGAATACAAATGCCGCATACAATTTATACCGTAGCGCGTCAATTGAGGCGCACAATATTTTGCCCAAAGATAAGCATTTATTTTCTGAAATACAGTATTCGAATACATCACTGACGATCAGACTGATATGACCGCCGATGTATACTTCGAAATTTATGGCTGTCTCGGTTGCTTTTCTCTTCATTAGCTGTTTTTGTGTTCGTATTCTACATATGTAACGATATATTAGGTTGGCTTGGTACTGCCCATTCTTGAAAAAAAGCCCCCCCCCCCCCTTCCTGCAACATTGCACGCAACATGCAGGCTTGGCCACACGGTGTAACTCTGTTGTGCGCAATGTTGCAGAAAAAGTGTGTCGGTTTTGAATGAATAAAGTAAATGCTTTAGGTTGACAGTTAAATGCAGTCATCGTCATTTATCTTTGATTTTCGTTTGTATTTTTGCAGGTTGTTCTTCTGTATCTGATATACCAGCAAGTCTAGTTACCAGACAATGCCAGTGTCATTTATAAATATTGCCTCTCAAAAATTTTACTATAAATTTGAATGTGAATAAATATGTATTGCTACTTTGTATTATACATTACCATTATAAATCACCATTTCATAAATCTGGTGCAAGCGAAGCGAGCAGCCACACTAATATTTATGCGACAATCCTGTGTTACATTTGAATCAGGAGGTCTGGGCTCAATGTTTGCCAGCGATCACATGACACACGTGTGCAAAACGACTGCGCATGCGTGAATGTTCCAAAACAAAATTGCACAGACAATCAAACACAACAGCATTGTGAGTTAAAATTGTTGCTCTATTCGTAATTTTACAAAATATGGTCATTCGTGAACCCCCAGATATATATTTCGAATACAAAAAAACGTACTGCTTAAGGCTACCTGTGGTTTACCGAATGAATCTATGGAAATATTCCTTGGCTTTCACGCTGTTTTCACGAAGTGAAAGAAAACCTAAGAGAGTGTAAACTAAAGGCAGTTGAAGCATGCAAAGTGCTGCAAGTACACCTCTTTATACTTCCGGTTTGAGCAACGTTTTTGATGGCAAGGGTATATATGAAAGGGTATGAAAGAGTCAAAGATCAACGGAATAACAACGGGTAAGTCAAGAATTTTTCATTTCAATATTTCCAAAGAAAATACGGCATTTCAAATCTCCATACATTCCCTTACAAAAGTATTGAGCTTGGGTTGCCTGTGGTCCAATCGTATCAAGAGCTGCAAGAGGGTATTCAGCCCCTCTAAGCCCAGGGGGGGGGGGGCTCCCTATATCTTAGGGCGGGGATTCTTGTCGGAAGTTTCCAAAATGACCCCTAAAAGATACCAGAGTTGGTGGGCGTGGCAGCATAAGATTTTTACCCCTAAAAGATACAAGCTGAAATTAAACAAATTGATAGTTTATATCATCTTTAAATGTGCTAAAAGACACCAGCTCTAACGTTAAGGTGGGACAAAAACCCTCGTAACACTCCTCAAAAGATAACCAGAACCACTGATTTTTACCCCTAAAAGATACGACGATCATCCCCGCCCTTTCGATATATGGGAGTCCCCCCCCCCCCCCCCCCCGGGCTCTAAGCACATGTCCGCGAGCCGTCAGTTATAAGGGTATCAAACATTTTCTGTTTTACACTATGATAGTTTTAAGAGCCGTGTCAAAATAACCAGCCCGCTTTCCCAAAACGTGAAGCTTTTGACCTTTAAGACCCATGTAATTTATGGATGTACATAACCGTCACACAAGATTAATTTTCGTATAACATCAGTACAAAATGCAATGAAGAGTTACAGCGATGTCCGCACGGAATTCATTCCCACAGCCTGTTTGCTTGGACGACGTAGAAAGAATAGCAAAGCAGAAACTAGATGAGAATGTTCTGATGTACTATGCTGGAGGGGCTGACGAATGTGTAACTCTACGAGATAATATTGAGGCATTCAAACGGTAAGCCTTCTAACTCACTCTGGGTTATAATTTTTCTGTCACTCGTTTCTCGTTCGAAGACTTAAACAACTTACTCCTGAGTTCCCAAAGATGAGTCCGGTGGTTAAGGAGTATCTTATATTATTTTCAATAATAAAATCTCTCCCAAAGAACCTCTCTTCGTGCACGAAAGCTTTGTAACGAGAGTCCAACGAGCCGAGTACAGACTGAGTACGTATCAATATAAAACAATTTTTTGGCGCCTTATAAACCAATTTTCTCCGTCCTTGATGCTTTCTATTTCAGTCCTTTTGGAAAGAAGATTTTTTTTTTCAATTGAAGATCGTTTTGAGGCTTTTCAACGAGGTGATATAGCAGCTACAACGTCTCGCTCTGATCGACGCTCTGAACAAAGGCTGCTATCGAGCCAACAGAACTTGTGTGATCTTGAGTGATCAATCCGACTTGATCCGACCCTGGGGTCCCTGGACAGACAGTCAGTATGCCCATATGTGTAATATGTAGTATTTTAACCATAGATGGAGATTAAGGCCCAGACTGTTACGTGGAATATCTGATGTTGATCTGTCTACCACTGTCCTTGGACAGACAGTCAGTATGCCAATATGTGTTGCACCCACTGCATTTCAAAGAATGGCCCATCCTGATGGTGAAGTGGCTACTGCAAGAGGTAAATAGAATAATCCATTTCTGTTGAGTTTCTTTCCCTCGTGGGTTCCCAAACCCCTTCATCCCTTCCCAGAGCTTGTTCACAGGCTACACAGTCTAGAGGGAACGAGTACTACTGATCTAAGGATTGTTTGTCCAGTCCTGACACATGCACCGGGGATAATTAAAGGGGTAGGTATTGCATCCTCGGCGACCGACGGTGTCTGCGACGTTTTACACTACTTTCCCTTCCCTCCCCTCCTCCCTGACGCCCTGCAGGCCCTTTGAAGTGCGAATTGGAATCTGTTGTATTTTGCTTAACCAGTATGAGTGCTGTGAGTGTGAAACGGACCGCATCGTGCCGTGACCATGTCAGTGACGTGATGTCTATTACAGAATTTGAAATTACTCCCGTGATCGTGCTGTGGCCGTGCGCTGCCGTTTTCACAGTCATGCGAAATCTACCGTCTATGTCATCACTATTACAGCACGTTCACGACAGTAACTTCACGACTGTAACGGATCTGAGCGGTCCGTTTCACACTCATACGAACACGTAAGTAGCAAGTGTGACAGCTATTGAGTGCGTGGCCTTCTTAGCGCGGGGTCCAGAATTCAATTCCCAGGACCTCTCACACTTATATCATATTCTCTCTAATCTGTTTGCGTTTATAATTTTTTCAAATCAAAATACCGCGTAAAATGGAGTACGGAGGGAGGGCGTCAAGTTTATCAGCTACTGAGGAAGTTCACTGTCACGTGTTTCCGACATAAAATAAGGTAGTTTAATTCACTTTTCCATTTACTGCTCAGCAATGCGTAAGACTGTAGTCTATGCACAATCTGATCATTATAATCTGCATTATAATATAATTTATTATTACTTCAGCGTGTGCCAAAGCTCAAACACTTATGGTCCTAAGTCTATTTTCACAAACTAGAATGGAAGTCGTTCAAAATGCTGCTCCAACAGGCCCTAAATGGCAGCATCTGTATATCCTACACGACAAAGAAAACATGAAAAGGATGATACACCAAGCAGAAGAGTCAGGCTTTAAAGCTCTGGTTATTACAGTAGATGCGCCAATGAGGGGAAACAGACGAGCCACTGCTAAACCAGGATACTTCAAGTCCTTGCGGCTAGAGATACCTATTGTTAACAATGACTCCTCCAAACTGTAAGTGTTTAAAGTGAATTAAAAAGGCAGGGGCGGATCCAGGGGAGGTACGTTGGGTGCGGACGCATCCCCCTTTTGGACGACGGTGAAAGCTTTTCTCAAATATAAACGTTTTTCATCAGTCGTTTTTGGGTCGGGAAGGCTGTGGTTGTATTTGTGGCGGGAAAACCAGCACACCACGCGCGCCTGCTACTTGGATCGTTTTGGGGCCGGCGGAAAGCCTGTGGTGGCGGGAAAAATCACACGCGCGCGTGCTTTGTATGGTAAATATGGGAATACTTGGAATGCTCCTTTAACGGTCTTTAATCGGCAGTACGTAATCGGATTCCCATAGCTGACTACAGACCATTTTGGCTACCATCAAAAAACGCACCCCCTCTTTAAAAAAGCTGGATCCGCTCCTGAAAGGCTTAGGTTCAGCAACTCTCACGACTTAGTTCCTAGTAATGCTGATGTACTTCCTAATGCTAAGGTACTTCCTTCCTCTTCTTCAATACAGTGACACTCACCTAGCTTCTAGGCTGATTTCCAGCCGATGTAATCAGGGTTCATCACTCTCCCCCTCTTGCCTAGAAAGGATTCTCTACATCCTTAACCCTCTTCCCTGCCTATGTTTGTCTTATTTTGGTAAATTAAAGATATAGTTTTGGTATCGGTGAAGTTAGAACAGTAGAGAAAGAAGAAGAAACAGATACTTTTTCTTAATCATCATTTTAAATCAAAAATAGGCTGTTGTTTCCCGAAAGCCAAAATAAAAAAAAGGAGACACAAAGAAAGAAAGAGAATTAATAAACTGAAAGAAAAGAACGTAGTGAGTGAAGGAAGGAAGGAAAAATGAAAGATCGAAACAGAAAAGAAGAAAGAGAGAGAGAGAGGAAGGAAGGAAAAGAAAGAGAGAGGGAAGGAGGGAGGGAGGAAGGAAGGAAGAAAGAAAGAAAGAAAGAAATAGACCTAGCTATTTGTTACCACAAATGTTACAATTTCAAAGCAAATGTTAACCATTTGTAGAAACACTGATCCTCAGCAACTGCTCGAAGAGCAAATGACCTGGGATTTTATACCATGGATTAAGTCACTGACCAAGTTACCAGTTATAGCAAAAGGCATTCTTACAGCAGAAGATGCAAGACTTGCTGTTCAACATGGTGTAGATGCTATTGTAGTGTCCAACCATGGTGGTAGACAGTTGGATGGAGTGTTAGCAACTGTGAGTAATGACAGGAGTCCATTACTAGTAATGGACTCCTGGTAATGACCATAAAACTGATCTACCTCATGTTGCAGAGTTTCAACAATATGGATGTTTTGTCTACAGATAGATGCTTTACCAGAAGTGATTTCAGCTGTCAATGGTCAAGTTGAGGTGTGCATGGATGGTGGAGTGAGGCTTGGTACTGATGTACTAAAGGCATTAGCACTGGGTGCACGTGCAGTTTTTATTGGTCGTCCTGTTATCTGGGGATTAGGCTATCAGGTAGCTCGATAGAAATAGGGATTTGAAAATCAATGTTTTTACAGTAAGCGTACTTGAAGCCCAATTGTAGTCGTCGTTGCTAGTGTCCTGAACGCAAAAAGAAGCAAATATATACACCTATTTGCAAAAACATTGACCCTTTAAAACATAGAAGTGGAGACCGAAATGAACATTGGGATATCTGTTGACTGGGTCATTTTAAAGAAACGTATTGACGTGGTGATTTCAAACGGTGACTGAGACAAATTCTTAGTATTGTGTAGTGAATTCATAGATAAAACGTATGAAAATCCATATATTACTAGTGTACCCAGGAGCCACTTCGGTCTCAGCTTCTAGCTAATTCGATGACTTTGAAAGGGTCAATGTTTGTGTAAATAGGTGTATAAAGACTCAGTTTCAATGCTAAATCAAAAGGAGCTTACTACGGTCATTTACAAGAGCACAAATTAGACGAGTTTTACTTTAGACTCGAGTCCGGGACTCGACTTAGATATATATATCATCGAACCTCTCCGTATAAACAGCAATTTTAGTCTAAAACACGACTTACCGAAGAACATCTGTTCGCCGGTATTCAGGTAGGACAAAAATCTGCCGTTTAAACGGAAATCAAAGGCGTCTTATTTTATGAATGACCCTATTATGTTGATCGCTTGTACCAGATACGTTAAGATACCATAATACTAAGAGAGCGAAACTCAGTATTGATGTCTGTGCGATGTTCGTGGCGACTAAGGCTATTTTTAGTAATTTCGCCATCGCGCAAGTCAAAAGTCAAATTTTATTGTTTGAGAGCCTTGCGCGCGCGATGGCAAAATTACTAAAAATAGCCTTAGTTACTACGAACATCGCACAGACATCAACATTGAGTTTCGCTCTCTTAGTATTATAGTCTCTTGCTTGTACCTATCTCGCTCGTGAGTAACCTTGTTTAAAAACTTTGATGAACTTCATCTGACTTTTCAGGGCGAGGAAGGTGTTTACAAAGTGCTTGAGATGCTGCGTAAGGAATTGAGGACAGCCATGATACTATCAGGTCGGTGGACAATGATGATCTTTTCACGAGTCTGTTAGTATTTAGCTAACGTTTTTCGAGATGTCTTGATGTAGTCACCGTCATTTTTCTTTGATTTGTGTTTTTGCAGGTTGTTCTTCTGTATCTGATATACCAGCAAGTCTAGTTACCAGACAATGCCAGTGTCATTTATAAGGATTCCTTATCAAATCTTCCAAAATACTGATTTGGACCTAATATGTCGAAGGAAAATGCATTCCATCCATTAGTTTTCAAACATTTGTATCTAATCAGTAGACACATTTTTTTATTTCTGATTATTTGAACTGGTGGCATATATTTGTACCAGAATGTCGCAATTACCACCACGATTTTATCGATACTTAAACGGTTTTCGTATCTAAACTTGGTATCTAAACACGTGGCCACAACACTTGTCATGAATCGTACTCCATTGTTTTTCAGCGGGCGATAACCGCTTGAGATTGATGTGGCAATTTAGGTATGTGTGTGGCAACTCATGCAACAAATTTTGTGACAGCTGTTTCCCAATACTGGGTCATAATCCTCATGCAAGAGGCTATATTTTCTCAATCGGTTTCAAAATAATGGAACAGCGAGAGTTTCACTACACTCAAGCTGTAGCTAGAGGTTATACCCTCGGAAACGCAGGGCATATCGGGGGGAGGGGAGAGGAAGAGGACAGCTAGAGGTATGCGCAACACGCATGCGCAGGAGACAATGGGGTATTTTGTCACTTACTGAAGTTTGTATAAAACGCGCTCGCATGTCTTGTAATTTACTGTGATATAAACACGATACGAACACGACGTATAGTCGGTTGCTTTTCGAGTGCTCTACATCTTTCAAACTGTGTATCACAGCACACAAGCATAAGCGTCGTTTTATTTCACAATATTTTTCGATGTTTTAGTGCGAATCATGTCTCTGTCCTCTGATATTTACCCGGGGAGGATAAGAGGGCGGGGATGCTCGTCGTACCTTTTACCACACCAGTATTCATTGCTACATTAGATCGTATTTTGATAAACGCAATTGATTGGTTTTTGAGTTGGTACCTTTAAGGATAAAATCATGTGCACGTGTTGCCACGCCCACCTGGATAACACTCAGGTACCTTGTAGAGCTCATTTTCGAAATTTCCGACGAGCATCTCCGCCCTTTTTCGAATGGAGTCCCCCCGGGGATATTGACGTGATAACTAGCTACTTAATGCGCGCGTTATATGTCAAAAAAACAAGTATTTTATAAATTGATCTTTCTATTTTATTAACTAAAAATAAGCTCTTTAGTTAGCATTTACAATTAATTCTACATTTAGTTTTTTGGTTTCTAATATCATCTAATGTATGACCAGTTCATTGAGTATTTCAAACATCTTGTCGTTTATTGCATCTCACTATTCTGGCTGCATCACAGATACATCTGGCAAGTTCAACGTTCTGAAAAGACAAAAACATGAATATTTTGCTATGCTTTTCCGGTAGGGCAAATTTCACGTAATAAAAAAGAGCAGAAGACAATTAACAGAGCAGAGCAGAGTAGAGCAGAGCAGAGCAGAGCAGAGCAGAGCAGAGCAGAGCAGAGCAGAGCAGAGCAGAGCAGAGCAGAGCAGAGCAGAGCAGAGCAGAGCAGAGCAGAGCAGAGCAGAGCAAGATCAGAAGAGCCCGCCGATCAAGATAGAGCAGACGACTAAAACCAGAGCAGACCAAAAATAGCCAGAGTATAGAACTTTAGAACAGAACACAGCAGAAAATTGTGCAGTGCCACAGTTTTTGTATAGCTGTGGGAAGTATTCACTGAGAATTGTGCGTCAAAAACTTTCTTGCCACGCCACTGATGTCGCTTAATGTTTTTTAATATCAAAAGTGGTTTTTCTACTTGAACTGTTAAAACTGTAAAAAAAGAAGACTTATAGTTTCATAGTTTTAAAGTTATATTATTTTTATTCCATCATTGCCCTGAAGATGGACATTATGTCCGAAAGTTCGGCGAAAAGTTAAAGTAAAACAAAGTTGATTTTTTTTCCAGATAGTAGTTTAAGTTGTTTTTCGATTATATTAACTCCGAAAGACATTACTATCGCGTTCAAATTCGTACAAAAAGTAAACCTATGGTCGACTCAAATTTTTTAACCGCCAGTTATAAAAGGTCTGTTAAAAACATTCCGTTGATTAAGAGAGGGCAGAAACTCGGTTCAACATTAACTGTTTGAAAATGTTTGAAATATTTCGGTACAACGTAACATTAACTCTTTGAAATAACCTATTTGTCAAATGTGTGCTTAGGAACCCTAGCGTTCGAAACGGTATTATCAATCTATTTTGAAATTTCTACTTTACTTATTTTAAAATAGAATTAACTATCCTGAAAACCTACCTGTTGGCTTTTGGGTATCGTTTGATGTGGTAGGAACTCCCCTCTCTTTCCAGAAGGAATAGCACCGAAGGCTCCTTCGCTTTGGTTCTTCAATGTTGCCAAAATAACTGCACAAATAACAAGGACTACAAGTCTGTACGACATGGTGGTTTGATTTCAGTCTGGAGCCTTTGAAGTTATAGACTGTAATTGTCTTATTTTGCGCAGGATATCGACCCAAGGAGTGAATATATAGTATATAGAAGGTCAAAATCATGCGTAATCATTTCTCTATCGATCAAGAGGTCCTTATGTGGCCGGGTGAATTAGTGAATTACTCTCAATGTAATCCACAACAACAGGAAAACATTCGTTCTTGATTGTCTTAAAAGATTTTTTGTATCGGAAAGTACAAACCTAAAGTATAATAGGCCTAATGAAGGACGCTTTAAAAGCGTAAGGAAAAGTAGGTGCGTGGCTTAGGATTCCACTAGATTTAATTGATTAAATTCGTCACTGATAAACTTCGGCCGCTTTTTCAGTGGTATAGATGATAACACCAGCATTATGTAATTTCACTGCTGACGCTTCCTATCCCACACGGCATAGCAGAAAAACGCTAAAAATGCTGTTTTCATAATTGTTCTATTCTGAATTCCTGTAAGGGCTACATTTGAATTAACATTGCTCAAAACGTGTGGCAACAAATTGTTAATTCACACACTTAAGTTTCTTGGAGATATTTAGGAAAACGATGTTTTTTCTGCTGATCAAAATGTTACCTCTCCCAAAGTACAGGGCATGCATTATATCTCACAGACGCATGTACCAAATTTTGATATCGTTTGAGATTTTGTTCTTTGGGTCTAAAAGAGCTTGTATATAAAATACTGAGCTTATACTTCACATAGGTAAGAGGTTTACCCGTCATGTTATTCTACACATAGTTTCTCCCTCCCACTGACTGACTGACTGATTTCAAGAGGTGCGCGACATCAGTCCAAGGCCACCTTAATCCAATGCTCGTTTTAGAGAATTATATCACGTGGTATAATCAATACACAATTTTGAGTCGATCAAGTAGTTGATAACTTACTTGATAACCAAAAATCTCGGTTGAAGTTTTCTGAAATTTAATGAATAAACTAACTCTACAGATAATAAACCCACAAAATAGTTCTCTACAGAAAGAAAGCCCATCACTGTATGCGTTAAGTGTCCTTTGTAAAACAATATTTTTAAAACAGATAAAATGGTTTATAACAACAACAACAACAACAACAACAACAACAACAACAACAAAGTAAATCGAGAACGAGACGTTTGCACGCAATCCATGCATTGTATACCATTAGACAGTGGCGTAGCGAGGGGGGAGCCAGGGGAGCCAGGGGGGAGCCAGGGGGGCGATTAGGACTTGAACCTTCATCTGAAGGATGATGTCAATGACATCACTTTAAAGTTTTGTTTTTAATTTAATTCACAATATTTTAATGTTATCTCAAGTATACTCCGCGCTTGGACGAAGTTTTGCTTTTGTCCCAAAACGTTCTTCCTGGGGAAATTAGGAAATTTTGGCGGGAACTGGACCTTGATTTCCATTGACTGTCTCTCCTTTTGCTTGAGCTTATCCGTATTGTAACAAGTCTCAAATTAAATCTAAAAAAGTAATTATACTTAATTAATAAAGAGAGAGAAAAACATACGTATAGGACAATTTCATTTTCTGCAATCAAAACATGGTAAAAATTATCACAAGCTCATGCTCTTCACAATGGCAATGGTCTCCATGGAGATGAATTAAGTTAACTAGTAAAGCTTAACTAGTAAAGTTCATTCCGGATCGCTAAATAGACAAGAACCTTGTCGTGGTATCCGGGCGAGAATTAACTTTTTATTTTGCTGATTTCGACGAACTAAAAACGTCAAGGGTATTATCCGTTTATTCCCCCTAACCTTGAACTTTTGAAATAATACATCCTCAGATTGACTGATGAAAAAGTAATAGTCCCTAATTCCTCTCATGACGCCACTACCGCTGACTGGCTCCTGACGGACCCACGACAAAGTACGACAAAGTATATTTTACGTTCTTTGAGTTTTATGTTTTTAAGTACATTTTTTAACTCGACGATCTTTATAGACTTGCCCCTTTTCGCAGTGAAATATCGCTGATATTTTGAATTCGTATTCCGTCAATTAAGCCTGATAGCTTTGCTTTGAAGTGAGGCTAAAAATGTCGTAGTTCAAATTCAACGACAGGGCGGAAAAACGTTCAATAGCCTCTCATTATAAGGACACCGTAGGTTTTTTAAGTTCAATATTTTGCATACAAGCCGTTTTAGACATCAAAACCGTTTTAGACACAAAAACAAAATATCAAATGATATCGGTACATGTGTCTTTGAGATATAATGCCCTGTACTTTGGGAGAGGTGACATTTTGATCAGCAGAAAAATCATTGTTTTAAATAAATATCCCCGCGAAGCTTTACTGTAACGTCACAAGGTTTTGTATAAAGTTTTTACTAAAGCCAGTAAAACGGTTACTGTTTTCCATGCTTCATTATTAGTTTATGAAAAAACTATGAAAACAGCCGCGCGCTTATAGCTGTTTTTCCGCCATATCATTGCGCACTCAAGGGACTATATAAAAAGACTATAATTTTTTTGGCGGTGTTGTGACCATTCGTGAACAACTGTAGTTAAATCCACTTTTTGTAACCCCAGACATTGGACATTGGACATTATTGGTTCTTTATTTACACTTTGGGTATAGAATTTACATGGTTTAAACACAGATTTTACACATAGATTTTACACGATATAGAGATAGATATTATGTGAAAAAAAGCCAAGTGTTTTAAAATCAATAGCTAGTGTCGGAGAGCTAGAGTCGAGGAACATCAGTTATCGAGCCAGCTCTCCAAGATCCCATAAAAAGTATTGAGTTTTCGGTATACTTTAGGCCTAAGTTGAAGTCAGGAGTTAAGTGCGCAATTAACACTGAGCATCATCTAAAAAAATACGCGTTATCGACATCATGCTTAGCCGTAAGTGACCTCTGAGAAGCACTACAAACTTATAAGAGAGACACTTGATAAAAAGAAAGCGTTCAGCTAACTGACAAATATCAAAATACTAAAAAAGCACTTTTGAATACCTTAAATGTGTACTCGATACTTAAAATCTTTCAGTACAATTTTATCGCGCGGACCTTATTTCAGTTATATAATTAACGAAGCCGAGAGGGCCGAAACTCGAGCCACCTGTCGTAAACAAACCCCTCTATGTACACATCGTTCAGATTATCCTTAGATAATTAATTTATAGCTATGAAAGCAAGATCAGTTCTGTTCTAGTAAGTAAGATCAGTTCTATTCTAAGTAGCTTGAGCATTTTTTCTCTTCGGGACTTACAATTTTGGGGATTTTCTCAAAAATTTACAAGTGTCTTTATCTGCTTTGGTGGTGAAGTTTCCGTAGTGAAGTCTGAATCCTGCTACCCTGCGAGCAGAGTCCCCCTTTACCTCCTCCTCAACCTCGTTCGCTCGATTAGAAGGTAAAGGGGGACTCTGCTCGCAGGGTAGAATCCTGCTTTCCACACTGCACTTCCCTGCTTTCATGTATGAAGAAGACAGTTAAAAAAACATATGAAAAAGGCGTCAGAACCCACTGGTAAATTCAGTAAAAAAATCATTGCACAACACATTTATTTCCCACAAAAACTGAGCGTTAAGTTCCAGATTTCTAAACGTCATTCACAAACGGCGCCAAAACTGAGCAGTTTAGTTAATGTCCATGTACTTAAACCTCAAGGAGACGATGCAGGTGGTTATCTGTAGATATCCTAAGTTGCAGTTTGTATATTCGTTAGTTAAGTTAAATGGTTTATTGTGTGTACTTTAAGTCTATTAGTAATAATAATACATTGTTTATCAAAAGCATCAAAACTTCCTGATTTTATCATAGTTTTATTGACGTTAATTGTAAGCCATTTAAGCAGATACAATCTGTTACAAGATAACAAATTTTTAAGCTTTCTCTTTTAGCGAGCGACCGCTATTTATAAACAACTTAAACGGACACTAGCCATATGATTTTTCTTCGCTACGTTTTGTTTAAGCAATTTCAAAATGGCTTCGCGTCGACAGCGTTAGACCTTAAGATTGACTTTAACGGCAAACCGCTAACGAAAAACAGCAAAAATTGACTTTGATTTTGATTTTGTATTTTACTCTTATCCTTAAATCAATCCAACAAGCAAATAAAGAACACATCTCTTAACAACAGAAAATATAAATATCTTCACTTAAGTGTACAAACGGCTGGAGACAGACTGCTAAAATTTGCCGTTTGACGGTTGCCGTTTGCCGTAAACGTCAATCTTAAGGTCTCTTGTGACCCGCCAATAAATAGAAAGTAAAAAGCTAATGAAATGTTTAATCGTAAACACATTAGTGGTACTGAATTAAATTCTCTCGTCAGCTGTAAATTAAATCTAACCCTGCTGTTTCGGAGTAGATTCGGAGTAAATTCGGAGCAGATTTCGAATGACTGTGAAAACGGTACGGCACGGTTACGGGCAGGAATTTCGATTGTTTTTATAGCTAGACATCACGGCACTGACACGGTCTAGGCACTGCCGCGCGGTCCGTTTCACACTCATACGAAATCTGCTTTAGTACATCCGCAACACACCATTAGTGGCGGTTCAACTCTTTAAGGTGTGTAACACAAGACGATTTAAAACGACAATTTTCCGCCAAAAATTGATTTTGTCACAGGGGCTGTTTCCTTGCAACATCAACATATATGTGCATGACGCGTGCGGCAGCTCTGTTTGTGCATTTTGGTTTACTTTTTGGACACTTTTATATTTGAATCCCAAAGAATTGGTTTTCTTTGGATGAAAGCGATAAGTTTTCGCCTACCACTTTCATCCAAACGTATACTTCTTAGCTTGTTATTATCTTACTTCGCTATCAGCCGCCATTTTGTTGCGCGGAAAATCAAAGGCGAAGAGTTACACGAACTAAGGCCCAGTTCAGACGTCGAACTTTTGCCGCGTCGAATTTAATAGTTGCATTTTGTAGATGAGAAGTGCGGCTTCTGAACCAAATGAATTTGACAAATTTGATTCAAACTGAATTTTTCAATTTAATACTTAATCAAATCTGTCAAATACAATAGGTTCAGACGCCGCACTTCTCATCTACAAAATGCAACTATTAGATTCGATACGCCAAAAGTTCGACGTCTGAACTTGGCCTAACTTACACAAAATTCGTCATATTTTGTTGCAGGTTTTTGAAGACGATTCAAAAACTCGCAAGATTGTCCCGCGTATCATAAAAAATTGTCCCGCGTTTCATGAAAATTGCCCCGCGTGTCATGAAAATTGTCCCGCGTATCATGAAAATTGTCCCGCGTGTCTTGAACATTGTCCCGCGTGTCATGAAAATTGTCCCGTGTGTCATGTTTCACGAGAACAATTTTCCGCAACATTATTGCGCGAAAAATCATTGTTGCAAATCGTCTCGTATAACAGGATATGTGACGCAAATTTTCGTGAAACCTTGTTTGGAACAATTGAATTGATTGTACATGGTATGGTAATGTTACATTAGTTTTTTGTGTTAAAAGTTGGAGTAGTGTACCGTGGCACGTGATGAGGCTGCATGCAAGAAATTGTTGGTAACGTACAATGTTGCGAGTTTTTGTGAAAACCTGCAACAACTTCAACTCATGTTTGTTTATTTGCATTTTGTTTCTATACATTACACATATGTTTTACATTTTTACAAACATATGAGCGGTGTTCACACAAAAGGGGTCTTCTTTACTAAGACCCCTTTGATGTACCATCTTCAAGATTTGCCGCTTTAACAGCAATCTTTAGCGTTTCTTTGGTCATTTCTCGGCGAAGAAAGGAGAGAGAACAAGCACAACAACAAAACTCTCAAAAGAAAAAGGAAAAAAAAAAAAAAACAGAGAGAGAAAAGAAAGAAAAAGGAACAGAAAAACCGAAGGGCGCGTTTTGTGAGAGAGAAAGTAAGACAGCAAAGAAAGACAACAGTTGTTCGGATTTCTTTGCCAATTAAATGGGAATCAAAAACAAACTTTAAAAAAGAATTAACCGAGAAATAAGAAAGAGAAAAGAAAGAAAAACAGGAAAAATGGGTTTGTGAAAGAGAAAAAGAGAGAAGAAAAAGAGAAAAAGAAAAAAAAAAAAAAAAGCAGGAAAGACAAACAATAGTTGTCACGGTAACTGTCAATTTGGTGCTGTTCTAGAAGACTGAAGGCTCAATTATACAGTGACGCCTGACGAATTCTAGGCTTTACGTTCGGTGAGCGTACTGATCGTGGCCTGAATTCAGCTTCTAAGTGCTTTTCCGAGTCATTTTGTAGCACAGAAGTCGCTTGGCTTGCATCATTAAGCAAGAAAAGACGGCGGAGACAATCTCCTGGAAGAACTCAGGAGTGGGAAGCGACTTTACGAAGAAAGAGTCACAGTAATTACGGAGACAAGATTCAACTGTGATCTCTGGAGTATTGAGGCTTCTCTGGTCGTTCTGTGATGCATTCCCCAAGCCAACAAGGCCATTTCGGCGAGTTTTGAACTGTAACGAAGGCAATCGGTGCCGTCTGTGGCCTGTTAGCGAGGGGGGCTCAGCACTTCTAAGAAATTTCTACGACTAAGAGTAGGGGACGGGTGCTGTCCAAATTTTTCATGGATGCCCATAATGCTTTTCTTCCGCTGTATCTGATCCAGCGGAAGAAATGCATTATGGGATGCATGTTTGGACGCGTAGAGTGTTTGACCTTGGACCAGCTATGATTGTAGCGCAGAGAATGCCAAAACGGGGTCGACTTGCACACCGTGCGTTACAGCCTCCAGCCTAACTTATGGTCAACCTTTAAGACCCCTTTTAAGTGATCACGCCTCATATACTTATATACATATAAATATCTAAAATATAAATTACCTTATGAATAAATGAATAATGGGGTAGTGCCGGTGAGCTGGAGGAACTAAAGTTATCGAGCCAGCTCACCATCAGTGGCAGGATATCTTGTAGTTAGTGAAGTTAATAGCCAAATAAAAAAAGAAGTTCAAATCATGTGCATATCGTGCAAACTAAATTTGACTAAGAAAACAGCAAATAGAAATAATTCCAGCTAATTCCAATCTATTGAGAGAATCAATATAAATTTATGTGTAAAAGAGGAAGCAGTTCTCATTTTTTAAATATATTCCTTGGAAGGAGTTTTAATGAATCGTTGATAGAGTTCCAAGTTTTGATGTTACGCTAAAAATCGTAGTTGCCATGCATGTTGCTACATCAACCTTTAACGCAACATGTTGCACTAAAAGTTGTATCCCAGTGTACAGCTGATGCGAGCGATTGTTGCAGAAGTTGAATTAATTGAATTCTGACCCCCTTTTCAATACTCGTAAAGTCGTGTTTAAAAACCATCTCTATTGAAAATTAGGGGGTAAATCTCTGCCAAATAGGTCAAATATAACAAGAAATTGCGTGCTATAAAATGCTGGACTTTGAAAGAAAGAGAAAACAGTTGTAAAGCTTTGGAAACAGATACAATTTATGAGCACTCGTAAGCTAGTTGCGCATGCGCGGCATGCTTTGCGGTGGAACGGGTGACTGCAACGTTGTACATAAGCCGAATTACGAAGGATATCGGATTCGTAAACTTTGAAGATGGATCATAAAACCATTTTTGTTTGTTTGTTTGTTTATTTGGCTTGTTTTTGTCAGTAAAATTTGACAATGCAACTTTTTATTCTCTTCCCACACTGAAATGGCCTTGGCGTAGACAAAAGAAGAACGTTGTGCGGACGGGAGGCCTAACCGTAATTAATTATACCTATAAACGAAGCCTATAACAAGCTGTCAAAACGTTTTCTTCTTTTCTTTACTCCACTTCAAATTACCTATGTAGCCACGTTCTCCTCTGAGGGGAGGGGGTGGAGGGGAGGGAGAGGAGGGGAAGGGGTGGAGGGGAGGGATAGGAGGGGAGGGGGCCGAGGGAGAGACCTTGCTGGCTAGACTATGTGTCAGACAAAAAGTCATATATTCAGAATGCTTCATCTGAGGGCCACCTGTGTCTTCAGTTCAACACCGCTGAGCTGCGCCGCTTCAGCATTCATACCACCTGTGTATGTTCCTTTTTTCTTTTTAGTTTATAGGATTTTCTTACATATTTTATCATTTCTCTGGCCCTCTTATATCACTATTGAATGAGATATTCTGCGAGGGGAGTGGGGAAGAGGGAGGGAGAAATTAATGTCCAAAATCGTTGCATCGCGACCAGCAAATTACAAATTTTGTTTTGATTTTGGGTTTTTCTGAGCCGTCAGTCAGTTTCGGGGCGGAGCTTCTTTCAAATCAACCAATCACTGAACGAGTTCGTGAAAGCTCCGCCCCCAAGAATCAGATGGACGGATCATGATCTGAGCCGGAAAAGAACAAAATCTTACCGACGTTGGAGGTCGCGATGCAACGATTTTCGCTGTAATGTCCAAAAAGCATTGAAATATATTGAAGGAAATTCGTGATATCGAAAACTTGTTTGTCTCTTTGAATTTTTTCTTGATAAGAACGTCTTACTGAGGTTAACCGTCAAGCGTCAAATGATAGAAATTTTAACCGTCTAGCGTCAAAAAAGTTAACCGTCATATGTCCTCAAAAACCTGTTTTCGATCTTCCAAACCAAAGTGGACTGCGAGTTGAAAAATCATTTGTCAGGGAGGGGTGGGTAAACGCAAACGTGTATACAGTAGTTGCCCATGCATGGGCACACGTAGTTCTATTTGCGTATTTGAAGGCCCCTCTGGATTCCCGAGTCAATGAACGTACCACTTTGAGACACGTAGCACTGTGACACAGTTCTCTTTGGAAGACCGTTTGCCAAAGCATGCATCTCTTTAAAACATACGATAGAAAGTTTATTCGCAAAATTCAGTAAAGTAATGTTTTTACTTGTTAAATGATCAAATTAGTGATCTTTGCAGTGCCCGCACCCTTTTTCTTCTGCACGACTGCTCGTATATTTAATTTCTATTGAAATTTCTCGAATGTCAGTTGTCTTTAAGCATATTCAATTGCAAAGAATGAAAATGCTAGTGTTCGTAAACAAAAGAGGCCAAGGTAGAGCTCGCTTGGTCGCAATTGATAACGATTGACCAATAATTCCCTTATTTAGTGTGAAAGTGTGAAGATGTTTGGTAACTGGGGATCTTAGCTGATATAATATTGCATGTATCAGTCGCGTCAAAGAAAGCTCAATTCTTTGTTCTGCTAATCGAACGTCTGCAGACTAGAATTTCCAAACTTTAAATGAATACGCGATTTTAATTGAATTGTGCAGAAAAAGGTGTACCTTAAAAGAAATTAACGCCCCATAAAATAAGGTATTGGAAATTAGAACGACTTAAATCACGCGAATTAAGGGCAAAAATGCTTCCAAGTAAAGAAAATTAACGCAAAAGACAAGCCAAAACCAAAATGTTCAGTTTATATGGAATTTTCGCGATGGGCACAAATATTTGCGATTCGACAGACGTTGCAACAGAAAATGTGGCATTCGGATCGGATGTCCACATTTCATCCAT
The DNA here is from genome assembly GCA_029948255.1 of Telmatactis stephensoni. NCBI lineage: Eukaryota > Metazoa > Cnidaria > Anthozoa > Actiniaria > Isophelliidae > Telmatactis > Telmatactis stephensoni. The sequence continues at coordinate 34,480 of JALIZF010001426.1, forward strand.
GCATAAGAGATTCAGAATATGCTTTCCTACCTGTAACACGTGTGTTTCAGTTCAACCCCGCTGAGCGGCTCGGCGCCGCTTCTGCTTTTATAACACGTGTGTATGTTACTTTTTCTTTGTAGTTTATAGATTTTTCTTACACGTTTTATCCTCTTTGCGTGGGGGATGGGGGAGGGGAGGAATTGATGTCCAGAAAGCAGCATCGAATTGAAAGAAAATCCGCGATATCGAGAACTTTTTTTGTCTCTTTCATTTTTCTTGATAAGGGAAATTCGGGGGAAAAGCTAGACTGTTATACAGAGCTGTACCCTAATCTGATTATGGAGAAGAGGAAGAAGGAAGTGGAGAAGGGTCCTCTTTCCCCTTCCCCTCCCCCCAGAAGGCCTATACGTCGTTTACATATCCCTTGTAGTTGGGGTTCCTGTGCCGTTTTGTCACGCCAAGCGGCTGTTGAGTTCCAGGTTGTTGACAGTGCAGTAGACTTATCCATGTTGTCTTGGCTTGTCATTTCGAAGAAAGCATCACGGAAAATTCGCTTTGAGTCGATGTTAAAGACACTGAAAAGAAATCCACTAATTCTGTTGATATTATATCGTTTATACCGCGTTTGATTGTCGACCTTTGCGGTTTTGGGACTTTGAGAAGGTATGAAATATTCATAGGCAACGCCAGGAGCATTTGAGTGGACACCTGTATTGGTTTTTTTGCGAATACCAAAACACGTATTTCTGGGTTCCTTTGGAGGCGATAATCTATTTAGATTTTGATCACTGGCCCTTTAAAGCAAGGTACATTTTAGAGCTTTAAATCTATGAAGAAATATTGTAGAGTTATCTTAATCATTGTTGATAAGGAAACTGCTTGCAATGCGTGGGATTTGGCGTGTTGCTAGCAAGTCTACAACGCCGCTCGTTCCAGACGCTTGCTTGGGTTGCATTCTCGAATTACTAGAAAAGCTTTCTTCTTTCTTTGATTCAATAGCTGTGCATAATTATTTTGCTTTTTACTATTGTAATAAAGGCTAGATTATAGTCTTAATTGCTTGGTAATACCCATATATATCATGTCCATATCTCGGCCCTGTTTTTGATTCCAAGAACTGCAATTGTTTACATTGTATTATATGCTTCGAGTACTTTTGAAGTTCGTCGAATTCTTGAAATGAATCGCATATCAGACGACGAAATGTAATTTGAAATTTAATGCTTGGTAACACATACTTTGTAATAACAAACCACTTGTCATGAATTGAAGCAATTAAGACAATAGATTTAACTCAGTCAAGCACGATAAATCACAAGTGTCTTTTATATTCTTTCTATGCCTTCCTAATTAATAACTTTATTTCAGTGATATTTGCTCAAAATTTCAAATATTATTTTAGGCTTTTTTCAATAATTATTAAGTAGATCTATGGGTTTGAATTACAGATCAACACCTTTTGCAAGTCAAAAATTAGTCAAGTTCCATTGTTTTGTAACACGTTGTATTGTAATATTAGGCTAGTAAAAGGATTTCAGCTTAATTATTTTTCATTTAAATTGAAGACGTTTTTGTAATACATGATGATCTGTAAAATCCAATATACATGGTCAATTAGGTGGTCGATCTATATATAGAACATTATATACGTAATACTGCTTCCTTGGCAGTTGTCTTTCGACCATTTTCAGAATCGGGGGTGGAAGCAGAATAATTTATTGACTTATACCATTATTCATTATTCCCAAACATTCTTCTGTAAAATTTAATATTCATTCTCAAATGTTTCTTTATTATTCTTTATTCATTTTCTATCTTTATGTTATTCATTATTCTTTTTTCAATTTGCCATTATTCATTATTCATTATTCATTATTGGAGTTTCAGATGCAATAATTCATTATTCCAAAGTATTCTCAAACCATTATTCATTATTAAAGTTTCACAACAGTTCACAAGTAATATGCTATAGATAATAAAGTAGAGTTTGGTCTCACTCTCTTGCAGGAACATGCATGTGAATGACACATTAATTGGCTTACACTGGCTTACATGACTGCATGTGATTGCATTCATAAACTAAGCTAACTCTTTTCAAAACTCCAAACAAAAAACCCAAGCAGCTAACTTTGCTCATTTGCTGTTTATCTATCTAGTGTATTTCATTGCTTTTATTATTCTTTGTAATTGCTTTGCTGTAAAAGATCGATATAGAAAATTACCATCAGTGCTATAACATATTACAGTGAAATTGCAGTATATAAACAACACTTTTATCCTAAGATGCAAACAAAATAAGAACAGCTCATGCCTGATCAGAACAGTTTCTCACTAAATATCACAAGTATAAAGAAGCAGACAGATGTTTTATATTGTACATACTGGATCTGCATAATTATACATAATTCTCTTGACAAGATAGGAACAGCAAACAAACATTTAAGTGCCGATTTTTAATGGGTATTAAGTTTGGAACTTGTATTGACATGTGTATGCAAGGTATTTATATGTAATGTATAAAGAACGAGAGAGAGTGTTTTATCGGATATAAAGATCCGAGCCGTAGGCGAGGATCTTTATACCGATAAAACACTCTCTCGAGTTCTTTATACGGCTTAAAAAACTCCAACACATATTAGAGTGGTTCTCTAAAAGAAATTCAAAAATATCTTCATTTATCTTGGAGAAAATCGAGGTTAAAGTTTATGTAAATTAGGACGAATCTTTATCAGATTTAAAGACACTCGTCACGGTGGCGATTTTCATTGTGTTTGCCTTATGAATTATTAATGAGTTTTTTAATACCTATTGGAGGATTAGAAAGAATTGACAAGTATGCAGACTCTAAGGCAGAATTAATTCATCATGTTTCTCTCTTGCAATCAACTTGTTTTTTTATGTTTTGCTACAGTAGATGCTAATATCAATTTTATTTTGTTTTGTTGTATTATATTCTATTTTTGACATTAAATAAAATAAATATAAATAAGTAAATGATATTCTATTCTATTCTGCTGCTGTTATAATCACATTGTAACTCTACAGTACATCATTCACTATACTGAAGATGGCAGTGTTAAAATTGCCACGACAAGTACATGTATAGTAAAACATTGAAACTAATCCCTTTCTGGGGTCATTCAAATTGTAAATGCCATGTAAACTGAGTTTGTTCAATGTATAATTTACTCTCTATTGTCATAACAGATACCGGTAGTTCTTTTTTGGCAGTCTATTTCTATTTTCAAACATTAAGCGTCCTCTCCTCTCCTCTCCTCCCCTCCCCTCCCCTCCCCTCCCCTCCCCTCCCCTCCCCTCCCTTCCCTCAACTTCCCTGTCTTGCCCTTCCTTCTCTTTACTTTTTTCTGGACAACCCATTAATTAATAATTTTAAGTATATTTTTATGTTTGTTTATTTCCAGGCCATCCAGCCAGAATGTTTCATAAACACTGTTGGATAAAGATTGTTGTGGTTGTTGCCATAGAGATTATAATCATTTCCAATGCAGTCCATGGTTTTAATGTGAAATGTGACTTTGGCAAATCAAACAGTTCAAATACAACATACTCAGCTGTTGGTGAGCTGACGTCTCACTTTGGTGATTCCCGTAGTTGTCTAATATCTCATGATTACTCTGGGATTGTACGAATACATTTATTGAAGCACAGACACAACATCAGTATCATATATGCAATGGTGCTAGAGAAGAAGGAAATTCTCTTTGTAGGAACAGCTCGATATAAAGACCTTATGCTAGGACCTGGCTATCATTTCCATGCCTGTCCCTCACCTCGTGATCACTCCCATCAACAGTCCACCAACCACGCCTTAGACCTCTTGATGTTTGGTGCCCCTGAAAATGGCACTTTTAAAGTAGACATAAACCTGGACGAAACATCCCTCAGTGCAGGCGAATCCAAACTCATTGAAGTACAAAAGAATGGAATGGCACAAGTGCTGTCATTTGATGTCGATGAAAAAAATCTCTTCAAACTTTTACAAGTTTCCGTTTCTTCAGATGACGATATAGTGGCCTACCTTGCAGTATCTCAGAGTTGTTCACAGGTGCAAAGTCAGGGCGTTGGCATGAAATCACAATCCGCCAACCTAAACTTCCTCACACTAACCTTTTCCAGGAATGGCCGAATTACTCTCTCTCAATACTCCAAGCCAAAAATCCAGGCAGGCCGCTGGTATATTGGTGTTATGGTCCAGGAAGTCGTGGTTGGTAGCATTGAGAAGAAAACAGTGAACGTAACCATCACGCAAACTTACAGTTATGACGGCATAGGGAAGGGTTTGCCTGTACTCTACATGTGTCTAATTACTGGAATCCTGGGAATTTTGATCGCAGTATTTGCGCACTTCTTCCTGAATTCAGACTTCGAAGAAACGCCCCCACCATACTATGTGGATGATGAGGCTCCTATTAATGAAGAGGTCGAACATAAAGGTCCCTTCCATCATAGATTCCCAAGGAAAAGCATCACTGAATTCATTCCTCGACCCATTCCTCACGCGCGTTTCCCGTTCAAAACGTGGGTTAAAGTCGTGTGTATCCACTGGTTTGGGCGTGGCACCAAGACGTACTCCTACCTCACCGTTGTCCTGGCTGTAAGTTTCCTGGTTGGTTCTGCTCAGTTCGTGATTGGACGTTGGGCGAACATGATTTCAACTGGAGACCGCGATAAGTGTTACTACAACGAGAGGTGTTACCGACCAATTTCAGTTGCTGATCTACCCTCGAATTTCATGATCAGTAACGTTCCCTATTGTCTCCATGGACTTCTCTTGGCACTGGCCTTCTCATTCCGTGAAGCCATCTGCCTGAATCACCGAGAAACTAACCTGGACCTTCATTCCCAAAACAGACTCGACGTCCCGTATGACTTCTCGCTGGCATATGCCTTGTCATGGGCGTTGCTCTTTGAAGGTCTCTTCTCAGCGACCTACCACCTCTGCCCTTCAAGATTAACATTCCAGTTCGATTCTGCCTTCATGTTCATCATTTCAGGGTTGGTTGTCATAGCTCTTTTCAACGCTCGCATTGAGAAGATTAAAAACGGAGATGTGAGACGTCCTCCAGACGAAACCATCGTCCAAGCTCCCAAGTATTTCCTCTTCTTCGTTGCTCCTTTGTTGGTCTTGAACTACGTTGGATCAATTAGAGACACGACCGGCCTGCCCCCGTTCGTGGAAGGTGTCTACTGGGTTGTCCTGGTTGTGTGGTTGATAATTGTGTACATATGGGCTGTGCGCAAGGTGGGTGTGGCATGTTGTCGTGGACATGGTTGTGCTGAAAATTTAGGCTGTACAACTTGGGAAGACCGTGTCAAGTGGTTTTGGCTGATCTTGGTTCCCGTTTGCCTGTTCATCATAGGAATGAACAAGCTAGAAGACTGGTCGCAGTTCTTCTTGTTCTCTTGCGTGGCGGCCGTGGTTCTTGCCATCTCTGGTATCGTGACCTTGAACGTTGTGTCAACATTCAGGCGATTCAATTATGCTTATCGTAAGATGGAAGATGGTGAGAGTTGCTGCGATGCTAAAGCATGGTTCCTTTATTTCCTGAAGAATATCCACCGCATAATCTTCATCTTAGCACTTTTTCTCTTCTGGGTTTTCGCTATGTACTTCTTCAAGCTGAAACCAACAGCAAAGAAAGTGGCACTACCCAGCGTGTCTCGTACCTTCAACCAAGAATGTGTGCTGTGGGAATTCTTTGACTACCATGATATATGGCATATGTTGTCGTCCATTGCCCTCTTCATGAGCGCCTTCTTGCTGATTTACATAACACGAAGTGTAGAGAAGAGATACTGGGTGGAAGCGATGTACTGGAAGAGCAAAACAAGTTCCAAAGGTAACATCAGTAAGCAGTCTCTAGGAAAGGCTGATCATGCTGAGATTGAACTGAAGGAAGGACCTCCAAGTCCCATAATCGAACGATCAAACGGCGATAAAGGTAAGGACACACCCATGTCAAGTGTTAGGGTTGACAGTCGGGCCTCCAATAAACCACACTCGCGTCCAGAGTCTCTGGTTTAGATTAGACGATTAATATTTATTACGTTTCTTGAAAACACCAAACAGAGAAACAAATCAATAATATATTTATCGATGATAAATATCAAGTAATGAATATGATAGGCTCAAAGAGACCAGCTATTAATTATGTTTCTTGAAAATATCAAGTAGAGAAACAAATCAATGATATATTTATCGATAATAAATATTGGAGACCAGATATAGATTTTGTTTGTTTGTCATTTAAACATGTTTAAAGGCAAAGCCTATGTGACTTAAAAATAGGTCATAATATAAGAATTGTTTAAAGATTTTAGTCCATAATAACAGTGTATAGTCGAGTAGTTTTATAAAAAAAACTGACTCTAAAAGCCTATTAGCAATTTCTGCAAAACAATATGCTGCTAAAGTCTATAAAAATAGTGAACTTATTTACTTCGTAAAAGCAGTCTTATCTAACCCACATGGCATGAAACTAAAAACTATTATAACCAACAACAGTAAATCAAAGATTTTAGGTAAATTTTACATTTGTAATAAATAACCATAATAAATTATGATAAAACTAACCAATAAAAAATGTTGTTTTGTTGAGTTGTTGAATGCTAACGTTAAATGTTTAAACTGACATTACCAAATTACAGATTAATAATAAAAGATAATAACAATTACAATGTATGATGATGATGATGATGATGAATTTGGTTAAAGATGTAAATGGAGACATGTAGGTTACAATTGTTAACTGTGTAATGATGGCGTTAACCAAGGAATGTTACTATGGCAACGATCAACATAATTGTAATAACAAAGATAAAGACGACGATGTTGATAGGATTGACGATGAAATGATGATTGTGGTATTAATGATGACGATGATGACAATAACAGTGTTAATGTTGCATTACGTTTCGTCAATGATCTAGGGAGAGACAATTGCCCTATCGCATAATGACGTCACACCAAAACATTCTATTGTTTTGACGCTAAGGATTATGGTCGCCAGAGGGGATCAGAGTGATTGCATATCAAATAAAATGCAGATGAGCAATCACTGATACATGATTTATATCAAAACTCGATACATTGAAGTTCTACTTCGAAAAGGAATATTAATAGGTCCCAATTTCCACTGTTTCTGAGCATCTATCCCCAATGTAAACATACTGTGACGTCATTATGCGATAGGGCAATTAGAGAGCTTGAGTTTCACGTATACAGGTAACGAAAGACGTCAGATAGGATCACGTGACCTGCTTTCTTCACGTCTCGCTTTGCCCTTTCAACGGGAGAGTGAGTTATTTCGCGTTTGCCGTAAACATGAAGCGTCACTCACTCGTTTGAGTGCCAAACGCGCAACGCCAGGCGCAAAACATAGTCACGTGATCTCTGCCGTCTGCCGTTTCTTGTATATATGGCGCTTCTCTATCTCTAAACGCAACGCGGAACAAAGCTCTGGCAGGATAGGACTAACAAACACGATAGCAAACTCAATCTTATTTCTAGTTATAACTGACTGCTATAGTAACAAATCAAATACTCGATATATGTAACTACAGTAACTCAAATAATGCCGGTATATCGATAAAAAGAACAGGGGTTGTAGTCCAGTCAGGACGAGATAACGAGGAGCGAGGAGGAGGAGTGCAGACCGAAAGGATATTCATGCCTCGAAGTACCCCCTTCCTGCCTGGATGCATGAGGTTTTTATTTTGCCTCCTCTACCTCGATGGGAGGTGAGATAAAGCTATTAAACACAGTGTATCTCCTGTCTGTCTTACTGTTGAGACTCCCATGGCCACCTGGCTAAGCCTTTTAATTTAGTTTGTGAGAGAGGTAAGCTGGGTGAAAAGAATCAGACATGTACTGTAATTTGTTTGAATGTGCGTAGTAATCATTTTCGTGTGCAGGTCTTGTAATCGTGAGTGTCAGTAAGAAGGGGGTGTGTGACACTTCTTCATCACAGTATCATCACCGTCATCATCAGGAGTAGTACTATCTTTGTAATTATTCTTATCAATTATCATCATCATCATCATCATCATCGTTATCACATTGTATCAATTGAAGAGCTATCCTTAGGTATTAGGTCGTTTTGGTTGGCACTCCTTCAATTTGTTGCATCACTTCACGTATTTAAATAAAGTGAGAGACCTCACAACATTTTTGCCATCAATTTCTTGCAGCCGCACGTGGCACATAAACCTGCACTAACATTTAACGTAACAATGTTTGTTCGGTATAATATCACCTTAGCGCTCATTGAAGCTGCTTATTTATTAGCTCTCCCTAGTTTTTAATTTTTTATCGAATTTCGTAGCATTTACCAATATTTTTAGATTACATATCTCTTTTAGTACGATAACTTTCTGAATGATGATTTCCTATTCGAGGAATTTTCTTTATTCGCGGTGTTTGTGGTGGAAATGTCTGGATACCAAAGGACTTCAAACTTCCCGCCATTGTTCTGCACCATGGAGTACAAGTTCACTAGGATTTCCACTGGATAAATCTACGTGGGGCAACATTAAATCACTGAGGATTTTTCGCAGTTTAAGGGGAAGACGAGCTGGTAGATCTTTATTGTCAGATCATGATAGAAAGGCTATGAAATCTTCGATTCCAGATTCACCCGAATTAAATATTCAAAACGGCATCGCTTGTTCCGCACCAACGACTGCATATTCAACTCGATCAAGGCAAACTGGTATAAATTCATCGAATCTCGTATCACCTCTGCAACCTCAGGTCGGTAAACCTTCTAAACTATGTCTCTTAAATGCAAGATCAATTTGTAACAAATCTTTGATGATAAATGATTTTGTTGTTGAAAATAATATTGAATTGCTATGTATAACTGAAACCTGGTTGAAATCAAATGAGTCAAATCAACTTATTATCAATGAAATCATTCCAAAAGGCTATTTGTTTGAACATATTGCAAGAGAAGGTCGAGGTGGTGGTGTTGGGTTGTTTTTTAAAAAGGCTCTAAAGATGAAGAAAGTTTCTATTAACAAGTTCAAATCTTTCGAGGCTATGGGAATGACTTCCCATTCCTCATCTGGGCATTTTTCTATTTTCATCATCTACAGACCTCCTCCTCGTTCGGGCAACAATTCCACTAATTTACTGTGTTTTTTTTTTTTGAGTTCTCTCGACTTTTTTGGAACATTTCTCAACTGCAACAGGATCGATACTTATAGTTGGGGATTTTAATTTCCATGTGGAGGATTCTTCAGATGGAATTGCTCTTCAGTTCCTAAACATTCTAGAGTGTTTTAACCTTACTCAACATGTCAGGCATGCTACATATCAAGGAAAGCATGTTTTAGATCTTTTAATTACCAGGGCTGATGAAAACATTATAAATTGCATCTCTGTTTGTGATCCGGTTATTTCTGACCACTCTGCTGTTTTTTGTGATCTCATGATACGCAAACCACCATTTGAAAAAAGGGTTTCTAAATGTCGAAAATTAAAATCTGTCAATTTGGAAAATTTTTCAAATGATATTTCTGCTTCATTGTTATTAACTTCTCCACAAACTGATCTCGTTGGGCTTCTTCATCAATATGAGTCTGTACTCACATCTGTCCTAGACCGGCATGCACCATGTAAAGAACGCATTATAACTGTGCGACCTTCTGCACCCTGGTACAACGATGAAATTAAAAATGCGAAAACGGAACGTAGGCGTTTTGAAAGGAAATGGCGAAAGTCTCGTCTAACTGTGGATCGGCAATTATACACTGATCAATGTATGACGGTTAAGAATCTGATTATGAAGGCTAAAAATGAATTCTACTCAAATTAATGTCATATCTGAAAATCAGTTCAATCAAAGAGTATTGTTCTCCACTTTTCAGAAATGGACAAACATGAATGGTGACCAACATTTCCCTTCATCTTCTTCTCCCAATGAACTTGCGGACTCATTTGCTGATTTTTTTGAGAGCAAGATAAAGGTTATTCAGACTGCTTTTGACAACATATCTGATAGTCCTATTTTAACCGAAACTGTTATACTGGTTGTTGACGATTGTCTCTCAACTCTTAGAGAGGTTTCATGTATGGATCTTTCTAAGCTCATCACTCCTTCAGTGTCTAAGTCTTGTGATCTTGACCCTGTCCCAGGTCGGATCCTGAAAAGCTGTTTTGAACCTCTCCTTCCGATAATAACTAAGATTGTAAATTTGTCACTATCTTCTGGAACTTTTCCAATCAATTTGAAAAAAGCTATCATAAAACCTGTTCTCAAGAAACAAGGCATGTCTACGGAGGAATTTTCGAGTTTCAGACCTATTTCAAACCTAAAGTTCATTTCAAAAGCAATTGAGAAAGTTGTAGCTACTCAGCTCACTGAACACCTGGATAGAAACAACTTACACGAGACTTTCCAGTCTGCTTACAAGCAATATCACAGTGTTGAGACAGCTTTGTTAAGGGTACAGAATGATATTTTGAAAGCGATTGATGGGCAGCGTTCCGTTGTTCTAGTATTGCTGGATCTTTCTGCAGCTTTTGATACGGTTAATCATGATATTTTGTTAGAAAGAATGTTTTCGAGGTTTGGTGTTAATGGACTTGCCCTCAAATGGTTTGAATCATACCTCAGTGATAGGAGTTTTCAGGTCAGCGTTCAGGGAGGAGTATCTACCAGTCGCTCTTTTCAGTGCGGCGTACCTCAAGGTTCTATTTTAGGTCCGATCTTATTTCTGATGTACACGTCGCCAATTGGGGACATTCTGAGAGAACACTGTATCAATTTCCATTTATATGCTGATGATACTCAGCTATATATTACATTTGAAACATCCTCTTTGGAAGAAATGGAATTTGCCAAATGCAAAGTTGAGGCTTGTGTTAGTGACATTGATAAATGGATGATGAACAACAAGTTAAAACTAAACACTGATAAAACTGAGGTACGGTTTTACTGCTGTCGGCTGCTCATCGCCCTCGACCACCTTTTGATTCCCTTAGGTGTTGTGGCCATGATATATCTCCGAAGTCAACAATTCGTAATATTGGTGTTATCTTCGATGGAAAAATGTCTCTAGAAAACCAGATCACCTCTATGTGTAAGTCCTGCTTTTTTCACATTAAAAACATCTGGAAAATCCGAAAATTTATTTCATTTGAAGCATGTGAAACGCTTGTCCATGCATTTATTTCCTCCAGACTTGATTTTTGTAATTCTCTGTTGTATGGGATGCCTAAATACCTAATTCAAAAACTTCAGCGAGTTCAAAATGCTGCAGCACGTCTAGTATCTGGTTGTCATAAACATGACCACATAACACCTGTTCTTTATCGCTTACATTGGTTACCTGTTGAGCAACGTATCGAATACAAAATACTCTTACTTACTTTCAAAACCTTAAATGACTGTGCTCCTTCATATCTTAGTGAACTTGTAAAGCCATATGCATCAGACAATGTCTGGATATTTCCTGTTTTAAGCGCGAGCTTAAAACTTTTCTTTTTAAAAAGGCATACAGTATTAATTAATTAATTTTCAATTTAACTTTTAATAAATATACTTTTTAAAATTTTAATCTAAACTGAAAGTCATGTTTGTAATGAATTATGTAATGCTTGTGTATGTATATATATATATTTTACAAAATAACTGCATTGATAAACTTAAAATTTAAAATAACTTTTTAACCTTTTTAAACTGGGAAGTAGCAAAGCGTTGTTGAACTGTTGGATATTGACGCTATATAAAATACTTTTTATTATTATTATTATTATTAAGGGTGCTGGGACATATTTCGTCACTAAACAACGTGGTTGCTATGCTGGTTGTAAAAGCGAGTGCCCGAGCTCATTGACATCTTCGATTTTACAATTTTATGAGAAGATATGGCTTTTAGAATGTCCCCGTTTCTTTGGGTCTTAAAGGCACGGATTTTTTTATGGAGAAAACGGCAAATATATATTTTCATTGAAATTGTATTAAAATATGCTACAAATTTTTCTGTTCCGATGACGCCATTTGATGACGTCACGCGATTACGTCATCTAACTCAAGAAATTCGTGATCGTTGTTTGTCTCACAAGTATCAATGCTTCAATCCAAATATTGCCCGTTTTACAGAAATCTGAAGTTTCCCTAGCAACGGGCTCCTGAAATACGTATATACGTCCCAGCACCTTTAAAATCTCAAAGACAACTGCGCGCACTTAAAAGTGAATTGTTGGCATGAAAAATGGAGTGCATGAACTTGTCTCGTTAACATTTTCACTGCTTATATATAATTTCTTTCCAAACTATCTAAAGTAACCTAATCATCTAGTTGTCTATTACACGCTTAGCTGATGCTATATTGTATGTGCAATTACAGGTACACGAGCTTTGTTGCTGCAAACCACTGGTGTGTGATGCTCTAATCTACTGCATGACTCTAACACGTTACCAGCCATGTTTACAATGCGAGCAGAGCTTACTTTTCAAATTCCTCTGCGGAGAAACAGGAAAATAACCTTTGCGGCCCCCCGCAATTTTCACATTTCACATTTTTGGATGTAAATATTATGGTCTATTGAATAAAAACCTGTTTGAAGACTGGTTTTTGGAACACAAACTGAACAGAATTCTCGTCATGGCGCTACGGACGCGTCAAGAGTTTGGCGCCAAAAATGACGTGGGAAAGTAGCCTCTGTGGCCCCCCGCGATTTTCACATCCACAGTTCTGGATGTAAAAATTATGATCTAATCAATTAATTTTTTAACTGGTTTTCGGAGCACAAACTGATTAGAATATTCTCGTCATGGCATGATGCACGCGTCACGAATTTGGCGGGAAAATGCCAAGGTTACTTTTTCCTTGCTCTGCAAAGGGATTCGGAAAGCAACTCCTGCTTGCAGGGTAAGCTAAGTTGCACCTTCGCTTTAAATGCTGAGGAAGAGGAGTGAGGAGGTGCGAGATTTATTATAGTTAGGATTTTTTAAATAGTTTTGCTTCTTTTTTCACAGATTCACAATAGCTTTTCGTCAGGTACTATGGGCCCTGTAGTGTAGTAATTTAGACCACACACAATGAGATGTCCTTATAGTCTTCCTGACTACTGGTGTGGGTCCTTTTATGTTTCTCTTTTTATTCTTCGCTTGAAGGAAGAGCTTGTAAAACGTAAAAACAGACCTGAGAAGGGGAAACGGTTGACTGGAAGCAGTGAGGTGAAACGCATACCAAATTCGGCCATTTGGGCAAGATAAATATTTATTGTTAGCAGTAACGCGCTTCTAAAATATAATTTGTTCTAATGATGGTGAAGAAGGAGGATATGTTTTACTGTAGGGAAAAGAATAAAGGTAGATCTGTATTAGTATATATTTAATTTCAAATAGAAATGAAGCGCAGTGCGATCTTGTGTACTGTAACCCGTCACATTTCTTAGCTGACGTTAGTGCGTATTGTAATATTGCACCTAAATAACGGTCTTTTACCATAAGATACGATTATTAGCCCGTATATATGACACATAGCTACACAGTAGTCGAAGTAAATCAGCAAAGGAGATTCGAATACTTTTGATTTCGATGATTTTCTTTCTCGCGACTTTGTGTAACCATCTAGCATTTATTTCTAATACCACTAACATTTATTCAAAATAATTTATGAAAACTGATTCATAAATCGTAAAATTTCCATAGAATATAAACCATACTAAATAGCAGACATTTTGGTGCAGATTTGATACTAATCGACCTCAATGATCGGGAACAGTGTACAATTGAAGTTTTCTGTTTATGAATTCGACACGTACAAAACATACAATACATTTTTGTAAACATTTCGTATTTAGTGTATTTATTCTAGTTACAAAGCCTTGATTTCTATATTGCTTTAAGACGCCTTTGTCGTTGAATCGTTTGATATAATGCTACCAAAAGAGTTAGTCTAGGTCTAAAGGTAAATTGATAATTGTAGTTGGAAGTTTGCTGAATTATTTTCGACAAGCGAAATCTCATGTGCATATGTTATAGTTAACAGGCCCCACGCGGTTATTATTAACTATAGCTGTGTATAATGCAAATTACTTATCACAAAAACAGACAAATTAAAGTTGTAATTACGTTATTTCGCATCGATATCTATCATTTTATGAAATAAATAGTACACATTTCAGATTATCAAAAAATCTTCCTTGTGACGCTATTGGGTGCCTCCTCACTGCTTCCAGTCGTTATTCGTTCTCATGAGAGAAGAACAATTTTCTCATTCAAAGGTTTGTAATAAAGGAAACTTTTCATGAAGACATTCCTGATTAAAGGTTTGGCTTGTAAAACGCGGAAATTTTTCACGAAAGAAGTAAACTTTTCTTACGAAAAGTTAGCAGTTTATTACTTCAGATTGGAGATTTGCTCTACACTTAACTGACGCTAAAAGGTTTCCGGTAACCATAGCAATGTTAGGGTGCAAATCACTAAACAATCAACGTGGTAATTAATTAGATAAGCATATCTCGTCGCTAGAGTACAAACACTAAAAGTGTGCAATACTTTGCACTATTTAGTACTAAATAGCACTAATTAAACAATAGAAAACAAAAATTTGCATATATTTTAGCACTATTTAGTACTATTTATGTTGCACACTTTTAGTGTTTGTACTCTACTTGTAATCCTTTACTTGTTTTTATTGAAAATCCGACACAAAAGCCCAAAGCAATTTGAATTACACAGCTACCGCATTCAAGGTCTTTCCTCTTTTCCTCTTCGAAGTCGGTGTACAAAAACGATGCGCAAATTTTTAATATATCATTATTTTAACATTTTATCATTACAAACAATAGGTTCCTTTTGGTAGCAGTGAACTCATTTGAATTGCTTGTAGACTTATTGGGACCATGGTCGGATTGAACAATAGACAGTAGAGGTTCTTGAGATTTGATTTGAGATTTGAGATTTGATCAAGAGATTCTTGATGAATGTAATCTGTTATACTGGTACAGTAGAATACTTTTCTTGGACCTGGAACAAATTTCAAACTTCACGTGACCTTGGTGTAATTACTCGGCGAATGTAACCGCAAGCCTGCCGAGTGAACGCTGAAACGAGCGTCTTGTTGGGTTTGGCACTTGAAGCTTGACGTTTGACCCAGGCTAGGTCTTAGCTAGGTCTTAGTTAGGTATATATACAGTGGTAATTCAATCACATACTAGAAATAATTGCTCGAAAAAAAAACCGCTTTCCCAATTAGGAGATTAGTTAGGCTTGGTTTTATTAGCGATATTAGCCAACGCATTTATTTATTAGATCAATATTAAATTATTTCTTTAGAAAATATAATTTAGAAATGTCATTCTCTGAAATTAAGCGTTTGAATTACCCTGAGTTTCAGAGATTTATCTCGCATTACGCGTTATTGATAATTATTATTTGAGACTCGAGATAGATCTCTGTAAGCCCGCCACACACGCGTGAGGAAACTGCCACGCGAGGCACTTAGCTCAGACGATTTCTCGCCGCAGACATTGCATCTTTGGCTACGCGAGGTCAAAAATAGAACAGGTAAAAGAGCACACGGTGAGAAAAGTGCCTCGCGTGGCAGTTTCCTCACAGTTTCTCAAAGTGTGCGGCGGGCTTTAGGACTACAGGAAGCGGTTGCTGGATCGCAGACAGGGTTCATTCGAGTGTGGCTTGTTCAAATAGTTATGAATCAACTTAGATAAAACATTTTAGATGAATTAGATTTTTATTTTTATATCTTTGATTCCATTTTAGCAAGTATTTTAATGCACCTTTAATTCAGTTATTTTATTACAAAAAGTAGAATTAATGAAAGATTAAAATATATAGAAAAAGAAGTGAAAAGTGATTTTTTTCTTATGAGAACTCTAGAAGACCTATCTCTGTTCGCAATTTTTGCTATATCGATATTTATGAATCATGCAAGTTCTCTCGCTAGTTCGCTCACGACCACTCCCAGGAGGGGGGTATTCCTTCCAGTTTTGGTAGGGATGTGCCACTGAGCCCCTCAAACTCTAACCCTGTCCCAGAGCAAAATTTCCAAATCAATACCCTGTTCCAGAGTGAATACTCTAAAACAATACCCTGTTCTAAAAAGACATATTAAAACGTTTTTGAGACCATTTCATTACACAACTCGGGTACTATAAAAAGTGACGGAAAGGTGCTGAAGCTAAAATGATGGACCAAAAAGGTTCACGAGGCCCGGACCAACCCCCAAAAGGAGAACTGCTATAAAGCAAGAGTCTTATTTTTTTTCCTCCGAAGATAATATGGAAGATCTGAAGTAGACAACAAGGCTACTACCCAACAAAGGCCTTGGCGGCTAGCTAATATGCTTTTCATATATAATGCCGCCAATATAGGATCGAGATCATATATTCATATTCACGGACTCCTGCAAAACCTTACACCCTAAAGAAGTCAGAATTCGAAAATTTCACATTTCTTTAAAAAAGAGCTTCGTATATATCTCCCTGTCACTCTTATGTCTAAATACATGTACCCTCCTCTCCCGGGCTCAATTACAAGTGTGATTTTTAACTGCCTTGTTATCGCCGCTCTGCCTCATTTCGCATTACCATACATCAATATAAGATAGTTTACCATGTTTAATTTGTCAGTTAAACTATTGATTAGTGTTTCCGGTACATTTTAAGTGGCAAATTAAATTTCTTTAATTTCTATGTGCTCTCAAACCATTTCCTTTTCGAAATAATGAAACATCTTTCAAACGGCTGAAGCTTCTCTTGTGTGTATCCTTATTGCTACCCGACCTTGTGTTTCATCAAGAACGCGCTTCCTTTGTAAACACATCACAAAACCTCTTAAGGACCAATAACGAGTGCACCTTGTCTAAAACCAGACATGTTGGAGCCCTGGGAGTTTTTGTAAAAGCGTCAGACTGGCGAGGTCTTCGTGCTTCAGGGGGTTTTACCTGTCGTGCGGTCCGTACTTGTGGTTGGCGGGTAACCATAATAGTGACATGTGAGCGCTATTTGTATTATACTCTACACAACAAATATCTTATAAAGACGATTAATGGGAATATCTATCAGTTAACCACAAGTATATACTTTGTAATAAATGGTTGAGAAGTGCGTTATTTTCTGTCTCTCGATCGATCTAGTTGTGCTCTCTCTCTGTTTGTTTGTTTGTTTGTTTTCGTACTTCCTTTCTTACTCTTTCTTTTTCTTAATTCTTTCTTTCTTTCATTCTTCCCTCCTTCCTTCCTTCCTTCCTTCCTTCCATTCATTCATTCATTCATTCATTCATTCATTCATTCATTCATTCTTTCTTTCTTTCTTTCTTTCTCTCTTCCTTCCTAGCTGTCCTTCTTTCTTTGAGCAAAAAAAAAAAAAAACCCTAGAGAATTTTGAAGTAGCATTCTACAACCTATATCAAGCCACGTGTATACAATTGATAAAACCATGCTGCAAGCAACCTGCACTGGTGTTCCTTGCATGAACATCCGCCACACAACGTTTTTTCTTTTCTTTTTTCTTTTTTTTGCGGATAGTTTTATGCAAGAAAACTTCATATCTACTCTGGGAAATAGACCTACGTAAAATTTCAAAACATTTTGTTCAGTGGATACACTAACCTAGCCGTGAATACAGCCGCCTCACACGCGCGCCGTAACTGATGAGGTCCCCTCGTTACGTTTTGATTTACGTAGTGCGAATTGAGACAGCTGTGTTCGCAGGCTATGGACACACAAGCTTACGGTCAGTCAATACTATCAACTCTGTTCATACACATATCAGGTAAATATGTATTATCACCATTGTCAGTCCAGTCCTCTCCTCTCAGTATATGCTCATGGTAAACAATATATTCATCGCACACATAGGCCTATATGCAACATAATATAGCCGAGCTGTACAATCTCCAGCCTGTGTCGCATCACCTTCCGACCTAACAATAATATCAGTGCTGATCATGAATATCCACATATCTTGAATTCTTTTTCTAAGAAGTCACATTTGACTGACTGTACGTAAGTTAACAACCAGCTTTCTTAGTGATGGTTACGCTGTTTCTTCCCATCCTCGATCGAGCTACTGTTGTGGAGACTCTAGACGACGGAGGACAGGGAGGAGGAGGGCAAGGGGGAGGAGGAAGCAAAACGCCTTGACTTCACGAGGACAGCCCCTTGTGGTGCTCGTCTCAGTGTACTGTGTGTAAAACCAAGTGACAAAAGTTAACCTAGGACAATCTTTGTATTGTATTGCGCCACTCAAACTATTACCTGGGATGTGTACTGTGCCCCTTTAAATGTAAGGTCACACCTTTGCCTTGTTAATGACACGAATAGAGGCTTGGCACGATCAATCACGTGACAGCGGCGGTATTGGATGGCGGGAATAATAATATCATTTTACACTAGAATAAGAATCGTTAACCAACATGGCTGCTGTCACGTGATCGCAAGTCCCTTATGGCAGCCTGCGTAACGAACCTCTAGGGAGGGGTGGGGAAGAGGGAAGTCTAAGTCCCTACACAGACTACACGAATATTCTGCCCCTTTAAAATTATATATTGCCGCGACGTTAAGTCCCAAAGTTACACATTTTTATTGACTGTCTATTAAGCACTTTGTATCGAGTTCCCCTCAAAAATTAGTGTCCTGTGACAAAGTACTTAGATCACTGTCCTATTACTGGCGATGACTCATACCGATTTGTATTGCGGTTTATACTTAAAAATCATTAATGTATGACAAAAATAGAACTGAAGCGTGCACTTCTAAAGCTGATGTCACATCGAACGATTTGCAGCGCTTAGGCGATTTTTAGCCAAGTTTTTGCTTCAGTCAACATTTTGGTTTGAATTCAAACATTGGCAATGCAAACAGAACTAGTTTGACTCAAGTTGTACCGGCGTTGCGCAAAAAATCGTCGTTGAAAATCGTCTCGATCATAGATACATTGCACTTGCTGCAGTTTCAAAATCATGCAGGTGAGTCAGACATCCAAACACTCAACTGATTTGGCTACCGTTTTCACTTCCGTCTATTGTAAGTCTTATAAAATGATAAACAGTGATCTCAAAGCACTCAGTGCCTACCAAATAATTCAAAATGCCTTTTAGATCATATAACATAGTTCAGACCACATTTCTATTCGATTTTTCTTTGTTATTTTGATTTTTAATTTTGATTGACGGAAGACAAATCGGCAAAAAACAGTTGACTGATCGATTGCCGGAGTGTCTGAGTTACGTCACTTCCTATATCCATATCTTATATACACATATACCGATTCCAATTGTAATCCTTTTAAGCCTGATGAAGACTAGTAGTGGCTAGTCGAAAATTCGTTACATTAAATAATTCCATAGTTCTACGATCGACGTATTGTTTCTTCAAGTTCTCGACTGTCTGAGCTCGATTTTGAAAATTGCAGTAATATTTATGAGTTTTTACATTTTAAAATTAAGAAGGTCAACATTTTTAATGTTAGCAAGGTTAGTACGTGAAAACACTCCAAGAACTCAAGAACTTTATATTGAATACTGTGATAAGATAATAGTCTTTTAATAACCTTTTACGAAGTGAATAATTGAAAAAACAATGCTTCAATTGAAGATTTATAAAATGATTAAAACAGTGACAAACCGGCATGTTATTTTGTCTGTTTTTGGTAGTTATCTGAAGGAGCGCGATAAAGCTAAATTTCTGGCCTCTCACGTTTGAGATCACATCTGACTTAATGACTCTCCTTTCGTCAGTTCCGTTTAAGTCACTGAAAAAAGGGTGGTACGTTTGTTGAAACATCATAAAAAGGATATAAGTCAATGATATGATCTCTTATCACAGAAAGTGAATGGGAGAATTGTGCCTAGTTGAAGTATAATTGACTCCCAACTCGAACCTTCAAAGGAAATTAAAATAAGAAAGGAAATCGACTTATTGAAGGCGAAAATTACAGTAGATATATATATGCTGTATAGGGAGAAATCAACTTTTGTTCGAATTATCGAGAGGTGAGTTACCCAAAAATTAGAATTGAAAATTTGATTGATAAGAAATCGAGAAGAAAAATATAAATAATTGTTGAGTTACAAATTTTGCACACATTTTTTTGTACGATGTTCGCCAAGGTTAGACATAGCATCGAAGGTCAACTAGCATGTGTGAACTACTTTGTTTTTGCTGTATCAGGTACGTTTCTTTACATTTAGGATAATCCGCTTATAACGTCTCTGTCAAGGTGATTAAACACAGCCGGAACGACCACAAACGCCGTTAGCCACTGGTAACGCAGGTGTGCGTGACGTGCGTCGCGTTGCGTTATTTTTGTTACGCAAGAAGTAACGTGAACAGCTTTGAAACGGCAGACAGGCCGTGGACTCACGCGAAGTGATCGATCATGGCGTATGGCGAGAAAGAAACAATGAGACAAGATACAAGGACAAATGGACGAGAATCGAGGAGAAGAACAACAGTGGATTCAAATCAAAGACCCTCGACTGGTTCAAGAAGGGAACATTCTGAAAATTACGCTAGATATAAGGTATATATTGGCCCACTTGGATTAATTTGATTCTGTTTATTCGAGGATAAGTTTGATGACTTATATGGCTAACGTTGGGGCTGGTTTGTAAGTGATTCATGTAAGAACTGTGTTACAAGCTAAGGGATGACTCCCTAATATACAACAACGTAAATATTTGAAATTTGTTTGGAATTCTAACTCGCGAACAAAACACTGATTGTCAGCCCCTTTGATACGGCACCCTATTGTTTTATATGAAAAAGATAGGCAACATTTACATCCATATATGTACAATTTGCAACTCAATTGTATCTTAACTTCATATTTATTTCTATTGTCGATTATTTTTATCCTAAAAATTACATAAACATCACAGATTTCATTTTCATTTTTTCATTTCCGGTAAGGGAGCAGTACATCAAAAGGCCAAAAATGTCGATAAGCTGACAAGCAAATTTATTGTCACGGTATATGTTTAATTCTTGAGAAGTTTTGGTTCAAGTGAATCGTCCGTGATATACAAGCGTAAGCGTCATTGCTAATCTAAGCCCGATCATCGGGACTATCGTCATAGTATAGACATTTGTTCGTGTCGTACGACCGATCACCTGAGTTCCTAATGACCCACGAACAATACGCCAAGTCGTGCGTGAAGCGTCAGTACCCGTAACACTTACTAGACATTTCAACCTCCTGCGTTTTCCACTAAGCCGGCTTATCTTTTCATTAGCTTTTTCGAGCGAAAACTGAAAATGACTTAAATATTAATCTACGTACGTTTTCAGTTTCTGGATGACGTAAGAACACGCCCGTATATCTCCTTGCACTTTCAGTTTGAAGTTTTTATACCTTTCGCTTTTGGCATTGATATCGGACGCCCGGTTGCTAGACAACGTACAATGATGTCAATTTGCAGTTATCCTTGCTTGACTGATCCAAACAATATAATCGGTTTGATTGGTTGAATGCATTTGTACACTCCTACGCGCACACCTCCGACGAAGGGCTAAGGTTCGAAACGTCAGTACGTTATCTCCTTACGGCGTTACAAGTTTCCATTCGTCCCTTGTTGTATTTTATACACCGGTGCAGCCCAAACTAGTTCACTCGCTAGTCTACGATTACAAAATGAGCAGGCTTCCGAATTTTGGCAGCTCGAGATCTTTATAGATTTGACGATAGCACAGTATTGATTTTCTAACAGGGCAGTTACCTGGTGAATTTATTTCTACAATTCGCCTTGCAATGGCATTGCAAAATACGTTGCATGAACCACTGCAGCGTGTAACATTCCTGCATCGCACAACATCGTTGCGAAAAACGATTGCAGTAACGGTTTTCGGCGTTACGTCGTGCAGCAACCCTGCAGTGGAGCGAGCGTCGTATGTACATCTAGTTTCGCAACGCCATTGCGAGATGGTTACGGAAAAAAATTCGTTACGGATGGTTACGGAAAAATTGCAAAGTGTTACAGCGCCTTTAGTTTAGAGGAGAAGAATGGAAGACGAGGGAGAAAAGTGATGCGAAGAAAAATGGTGGAAGTGTTATAGAAATGGGACTCGCCTAGCTAGCCAGGATCGACCGAGTCTCGGGCTGCAAGGATCAGTATAGTTGCGCGGTGTGAGGGCGGTTCCTTCCAACATATCGTCATATGAGTTCCCCAATCTCAGATTTTTTCCAGTTGTTGAGATATGATTCTTAGACATCCTATCTTTTCTTGCGGCAGCATCGTAAATTAATGAATTAACTTTACCAGAAGGAAGAAAAATATCAATAACATAAAAATGTTGTCTGTCATCAAAATTACACCCTTTATTTGTGTTAGTGGCACGTGCTTCTTGTCAATCATAATATTTATTCTCTGCCTTAGGGGCCGGCGCTATCGATAGCTAAGCTTGTAGACCCTCTATCAGGGATGACTAACTCAGCTATACCCTCCGCTGTCAATCCTCCACTCCTCTTCTTTATCTATGAATGGAGGTTTACTGATTAGTTTGAGGATTTTTTCATCAAAGAGAGGGAGGTAACGGAACTCTCCCGTTTTCGATACTGAGATTACGAATTCAGACAGGTGACTTAGCTATAAAAAAGTTTCAGCTCTCACGCCATTTTGAACTCCTTCCTTTCATCTGCGCATCAAGAGAGCATAAATTTATATAAAAATTTATAGTATTTATGCTCTCTTGGCGCATCCCTCACCAACTTAAATTAATATTGACTGCCGTAAACTCAGACCCTCGACAAATCGAACCTTGTGCAAATTAAACCGAACTTAGTTGAAAACTGATTTCCCAGTGTATTTTTTCTATATATTCGACTGAAATTTAACCCTCGATAAATAGAACCGAGGTTTTTTTCGGATTTCCGAATCCCTATCGAAGGTTCCAGTTAGTGTAACTAAGGGACGGACCATTAGAAAAGTGATGGGGGGGGGGGGGGATGGGGAGTTTGGGATTGGCATTTTTTTTTTTTTTTGGCCACCAAAAGTGGAAATGACTTTTTTTTCACTTTGGCAGGAATATTTTTTTAAAGAAAATGTCCCGGCAGATTTTTTTTTTCAAAATTTTTATTGGAAATAATTTTTTTTTTTTTTTTGCTTTTGCCCCATCCCCCCCATCACTTTTCTAATGGTCCGTCCCTATAACCCTATAACCACATTGTATTGTTGTATTGTTGTATTTGTTGTACAACGGTGAACTCGGGCATCGCTCGCTTCTTCATGTTCTACCATCGTATTTCCCATAACTTTAATAAATTATGATTGTTAGTTGATGTCACGGGTCATGCACCATAAATACGATATCGATATGAGTTAATTATAATAGGGTATTAAGGTAAGCTACCACATTTCTTGATTAAGTGACCATGCATGCAAGAAGATTTGAATTTTGGATGGTCGATTGCGTGAGGTTCGACTGTAGTAAGTTCATCGACTGAGTATGTAAATGGACTTGCGATCCATCGGTGACCTCGATTTGATGCACCAATATTGGCCATAGATCAGTCAGTTGGAGCGCCGACTAATATCAAGATCACATGATAATTCCAATCTGGGAATCAGATATTTCAAACTGAGCCCAGGACTTGATGAACTTAGAAAGATTTTGTTAAATTATATTAAATAACTGTCCGATTAGTTAGTGTCTGATTTAAATGCTTACAAACAGGATAATAATCATCTGGCCCTTCACTGATGCTAGAAGGTGGGTTGGATTGGGTTAGTGCTGACCCACCTTCTAGCACCTGGGCCCTGAATGGGAATAGTGCGAACTTTACCCGGGAACGCGTCCCACATATTTCCCGCCAAAACTTTCATCCGGGATAACATCAGAATGTCGCTCGCGCAGGCCACGATTGTTTGAAAGTCAAGTTCAGCATCTTTCTACAAACTCCCTAAGTTACTAAGTTTTTTATCCTACAGTTGTTTTTCTATTAATTTTATCAGTATATCATATCGATGAAAGCATGTGTAGCATTAGAGGAGAGCTCATCCTACCCTTTAATTCAATAGACTTATCGCTATTTCTAGATCTTCCTGTGAATTGTTTTCTTAGCCACTGATTATATTTGAGATCTCAAACACCCGTTTTATCGAAATTCCATATAGCGAAGTCTCGTTTAGTTTTTCCCAGAATTGGAGTTCGACTGATACAGCAAGATTCTACTAATACAGGACCATAGTGACATGTATTAAAACAAACTGATGCATCAGTCCTGCAGGGACCGCGGAGCACCTTGAAAAGTGGGGTTGGGGGGGGGGGGGGAGGGATAGCATTTGAAAATAAAGAAGACTATCCAATCAAAAAAGTTTTTAAACAGAACATTTGACTAGGTAGCACGGAAAGTGGGGGCTTAGCCCCCCCACCCCCACCCCTCCCCTCTCCGCGGTCCGCCTATTTAGTGGCCAGTTATCAAAGTCCCGTATCAGTGTTATAACGCTTAAATATAACCCAACGTATAATTAAGCGGCCAATCCTGTTAACCGTCCACTTACCCGTTCCCCAAGGGTTGCAGCTTATTAGGAGTTGCCGTTCGTTTTGTTGCATTTGATAACCTCTGAAGCCGAATGCTAATCAGTGGTCGAGCTTGTGGTACCTTACTCCTACACTTTGCTTCTTTCCGCGAGACTTTTTTGGGCCTGTATAAACGTTGCCTTGCATCCGGTACCGACCTTTTGTTAGAAAACATTTGGACTCAAATCATTCAGAAGGTCATGCCATAACATTGTTCCGACAGAAGAAATGATTGGTCAGTTCTAGAATTCATTTTGAAGACTTTTACTCTTTATAGCTAAGTAGGAGAGACTCATTAAACTGGTGTTTATTTAATAGGGAGTATCATTAAGAGAGATTGACTTTTTATAAGAGGTTGTTATGGGTCAAGAAAGTATCTTAATCACCAAAATATTTTGGGCTGAAATGTGACGTAAAGGATGTGCTATAGGGGCCCCACACTGGGTCACAAACAATTAAGGTCCAGATGTAACTGAATAGAATTAATATTGTTCAAAAGTAAGCGCTGCACAAAAGCACATCTGCAGGTAAAATACATGCATTTGTCTAAAATCTCTAACTTTTTTCCCATATCGTCCGATTCAGGACCAACGTTAAATGGAAAACGGAAGATACCGGCTAACTTTAAAAGGGCTTTTAGCAATGCATTACGTACATTAAGACCATTTATAAGTAAACATAAAATTTCGTAGCCCAATCAAAGAAGGATGTCAGAAGTATCAAAGACATGAAAGATGGATTTTTTTTGTATAATTCTGAATGGAGAAAAAAATTGAAAATCTGTTTTAGTGGAATCCACGATAATCGTCAGGCATTCCAAACGGTGTGTCCGTGGGGCGTGTAGTAGCCTGGGTCGGCCTTGGGTCGAGGCGCAGTAGCAGTTCTTTTCTGTGGCCACCATTTTGAACCCAAGACCAACATTTGAGTTCTGTTACTTGAAGCAAGAAATTTTGTTCTGTTTTGGCTAGAAGTAAACACGGCTACGAAGGGGCCTTCTCCAGCTTTTGCCCATGGATAGCAGTGGCCAAGATCGTGGTAGGACGAGGACAACCAAGGTGAATTGGACGGAGTTTTCGGCTTTGTTAGCGAGGACGCTATTAGGGATTGCTTGCAGTGTTATTGAAAATTCGGCCATCTTCACGTCGTTATGGATTTTCAAGCCGAGCTTTACCAGATATCAAGTATAATGTCATGGAATAGACTGTCTAGGAGCGATTGTGGGCCTCTTTAGTGCTTATCAAGCTTTGCTATAACGAAGATGAACAGTTGAAATTTTCCTTAAGCGTTGCCGAATTCAGCGATGTCGACCATTTTGGGCCAACTCCCGGTTGTAACAGCTAGGCTTTCTCACGAATTTCGTCGGCATTTGACTATCAAGCATTGTATTCCACTATGACAGCATTTTAGATGAATATTGTTTGTGAATCAAGGAATTCTTACCCATGTTTTTCAATTCTAGGTCCAAGATGGGCACAATTCGTCTAGTTCGACTTCGAGGTCCTCGCGAAGTCGTTCCTCCGGGAACTCGGAGGAGGTGCATATCGGCCGATATAGACTCATTAAAACTATTGGTAAAGGCAATTTTGCCAAAGTAAAACTGGCCAAACATATTCCAACAGGAAAAGAGGTGAGCCTAAGATTTTCCATGTTTCGCTTGAAATCCACACTAGATTGGATTATAGAAGCAAGCGTCAGTATAGATTCCATAAATCCATGCCCTGATTCTACGCCGGTTACCTCTGAATTTCTCGTTTTAATTTGTCTTAGGTTGCCATAAAAATCATCGACAAGACTCAACTAAACCCAAGCAGCTTGCAAAAGGTAGGCCTGTCAAAAAGAAATCTTATTACTACATTATATATAACTATGAAAGGGTTGAGCTAACTGGCACATTATTTATTCCCAAAGCTTCTCATCAATACATGCTTCAAAGGATTTGTTTTTAAAATTCTAACAGCTTCAGAATCAAACGTCCTCCTAGCTTTTTCACACTAAAATCACAAACAACCCAAACCCGGTCGATTTTGACTGCCAACGACAGCTCAAAAGATAATTTTTGATGGCTGCTTGCTTCCGGAATTTCGAAACAATTTGTGGACGTCAAAATGAAAATTTATATTCCAATCGTGAAAATTACGTTAGCAACATTGTTCTTGGCGGTTAAAGTGATTTAGGGTTTATTTTTCCTCTCGATTAGAACACTTGTACAATTGTAGAAGAAATTGTGTACTCTCATAGTCCAGCTAGATCACAAACTCGAACAATTAATATTTTACTTGAACTTCTACAACCTGAATTGTTGTACGCGGCTTTTTCGTGGTTGGGAAAATTTCCCCTTTGTTTATACATGATAATTTGGTTTATCGTGTTCTGAGGAATTTGATAGTTTATGGGAAAAAAATGTTGATGTATGAGTTAGTAAATTAAGCACTGCCGCGTTCTGCTCAGTGTTTTGTATTTCATGCAACATGGTCTTGAATGAAGTTGCCTTGGTTGATGCTTGTGAATTTTTTATATCCATAATTCGTATATTTTTTCCTTGATCCAGCAAATATTTACTCCGATTTGCTTGAAACTCGTAAAGATTCCCTTTTTAAATGTTTCAAAGTTGATTGGACATCACATACTATTTTTTTTCAACTTCAGAATATCAAAACTGTAAAAATTACTCGTTTTGCGAAGCTCTCAGTATTATGTTGTGAAAATCACACTTTAAATTTGATTTTGTACATATTTGAGCAAGCATATTCCTTCACATCTTTAATAAATTCTCTCTTCTTGCCAAGACTATAATTGTAGAACTTAGATTTTTAGGGTTATTTGAATTGCAAGTGGTTGATATACCCAGGTACTGGAGACCTGCAGAAACCAGCAGGTTGTCTCCAAGCCCTTGGCAATATTTCCACTTTTGAAATCTTTTCACCCCAATCTTAATGCCTGATTATTTCATCTTTTCCTGAACTTGTAACAATAATGGCAGCCTATTACATGTAGACTTTTTGAGTATTTGTACTTTTTCAGCTTGTCTAAATTATAGGCCATTAGAATGAAGCTTTGAGGGAGGCATTAATATGCATGTTTTATTCTTGGGTTTAAAATTCCAAATTGTGTGAGTTGGAGGGTTTTGGACATTTGACTATGCCAGCAAAAATGTTGTATTTTCCTTTTCTATTTACAATATTATGTTGGGTCAGAATGACAGGATTTCTTCAACGCATTTGTTGTCAGGCCAACCTTGTCAAATCTTTGAAATCAGCTAACAATTTGTGCAAACACTAAATATTTTTCCTAATCTCCATCATAGATCCTTTATAGACAGGTGATTATTTAAGTTAGATTAGCAATTTTTTGGCTTCAGAAACCCCCTAAAAATATAGATAGTTGTATTATAGAAATCTGACACAAATGATTTTACATAAGTTTGTAATGTCATCAATTGGGGGTCTTATCAAAACTAGATTGATTTGATATTCATCTAGAAATGATTTTTATTCTCAAATTGTTTGATGAGATAGCATTTACATCAAATGTGCTTCATAAGAAAAAGAGAATTATGATTGATAATTGTTCTTGTTAATAATTCACTTGATGATACCTGCCATACCTAGACCATTTTGAAACTGTCTTTAAGCTCCCATGTTGTAAGTCAACATATTGATGATTATGAACACTCACGTTTATTATAATGTAGTATCATTGAGACTAGCCGTTGATGATATTGACACCTCTTTGAAATCTTGAGTATTCACTCGGTATACCAGCAACTGATGGAGCATCAACCAGTATTTGTGGTTATTGTATCTTACCATGCATCTATAATTTGTTTAAAGTTTCTAATTACCCCCAAAAAGTTTAATTTGTAACGTTAAAATGATATAAAGTTGAAAGTTGTTTACTAATACAACTAATTCAAGTAGGAGGTATAAAGTTATTGCTGTTTTGACGTATTTTGACGTAAAAGGTTTCTACAAAATCAGTTGTATAACAAAGACAACATTTGCTTATAATTCTGTTTTTTGGTAAGCACTTGTCTTTTAATACATACTTATATATCCTTGAGTTCCAAATACTTTCTCTTAAAATCTGCTTAAAAATTATAATACGAATCTCAGATTAAATGCTTAATGGCCCTGAGAAGCTTAAATTATTATTCCATTCTAATTAAACATACTTTAGAACCACATGGGTTAGCTAATGGATCAATATTTTGGTCCACTGAGAATTGTGTTTTATTTGATTTATCATTGTTCAATAGCGTGAAGTCCATTCTTCAGGCTGACATCATAAAATCACAAACTAAAAGTCAATGACAGTCATTTGGTTATGCTTCCAACTGTTCATATTTCACACCTAAGTTGTCATGCCGTTGTTATGCTTGTTGGGTACTATATTGCTTCCCTACCTTTTGACAAGCTAATACACTATGCCCACACTCTTTTACATCAATAAATTATGCAGGGTCCTTGGTTTCTCATGAAATATTCAAAATCTCAAAAATGTTGTAATCTTAAATGCTAAAACATGCTTACATTTCAAAGCATTTTTCTTGTCTCAGCATCTGTAGTTCAAAGGTCCATGCACCATGTTGTCTGATTTCTAAAGACTCTGACTAAACAATGAAAATCTTTTGTTCAAAGGATTCAGTTGGTGACCATTTATGTCTGTTTAATCATAGTTAATTAACAGTCTGTTGTCTTGATAATGCTATGTTCCTTTCAAAAAATTCAAATTGTCTTTGATTTGACCTTCTCTCTTTTTTTTTAACCTCGGAATAGTTTGATATATATAAAACTCTTTTTACCCTCTCACAAAATTGTCATTTTTTCAGCATGAAATTTTATACTTTTAAAAGTTGTTTTTATGTGAATAATGGGATATTTTTATCACTGACTCATTTACTTGACATCAGTCTGGTATTAAATATACTAAGAACCAGGAAATGTCACGTTCGATGAAATAGCTTCCATTGGATGTCAATACAACTGCAAAATGCACACGAAATAACTTGTTAAGATTGTAATGTTTCTTCAGCAAACAGAAAGATTTTTTGTTTACACACATTTCTAAATTTGTGGTTTTCTAATGATTTTACCTTAGTATCAAAATTACCCTTGTGAAGGAAAGTCTTGAGTTGAAAATATATCAGTTCCTGTTTGTGTTAATTAATTTATTTCCAGCTTCTTTGTGTGTGTCTTATATGGTACACATATTGCACAGTGATATTAAAGAGTGCTGTAAATTATACCTCTATCTCCTACATGTGTCAAAACTTCTACAGTATTATTTTGCCAATTGTCTAGCTGATAGCACTGTCATCTCTCAAAAGGTTCATGGTCAGAGTAGGATTTCTTAAATGGATACATTTCGCATTAATTTATTAGGTAGAGAAGTTTTCCTATGAGCAACTCCCTATGAGAGTGAAATGAACTACACTGTGCTGTAGCTGTTTCAGTATCATCTTGTCTATAAAAACATGTAGAATTCTCCCAAATTTCTGCAGCAACTGTGCTATACCCTTTTCAGTCACGCCGAAACAGCTCTATTAATTCGGTAGATGGTGCTATCCATACTTTTTGCAGCTTGAACCTGATGGCCAAAGGCAGCTATCTATGTTGCAGGGTTCTTATCAGATTATGAGAGACTTTGAGTCCATTATCTGTCTTTTCTCAATGTTCCATTGGAAAATTGTTATTCAACTGATGAAAGCTCCAACGACATTGGGAATGAAGATGAATTTTGGCAATTATTTTTTACAGGCATTAAATGAATTGTTGTTCACAGTGATGATGTGGAGTTAAAGTTTAGCAATTCCCTATGGCAAGAGGATATTCTTCCATAAAATATTTTATTGGCACTAGTTCTAATTTGCATTTACCATAAGTTTGGCCTTTCATTATGTACAAGAGAAGTCACATATGATAATCAGTAATACTCACTTAGCAAAAATGTCACAAGCTTTTTTCAAGGCTTGTTTCCAAAATAATTTGTTTTGGTTAATATGCTTAATTGTAATCATTTATCAAGTCTTAACCTTTGATAGTTAATTGATTGATTGAACTATAAAAACTAAATTTGTCTATGGAATCATCAAATATAATTAAAGTAAGGAAAAAAGTATTAAATGCACAATATATTTATCCTTGCTTTTTCTGATTAAATTTTTATCAAAAAGGTCTTTAATTAGAATAGTAAGACAGTACTTATTAACAGCTAATAATAGATATATTTTTATCATTATTTATATTTTTTTAACATTACTTTTTTTATTTTTTATTTTATTTATTTTTATTACAATATAGAACTTATCTTTTTTTATAATAATTTTTTTAACAACAGAGATTTTAACAAAAAGAGATTTTTTTACAATATAGAATTTTTTTGGCAAGGTAATACGGATTTTTTTAGAATACCTATAATTTAACTAAACAGTTTTGCAATATTTTTTCTTACAAACACATTCTCACACTACACTTTATGTTTAAAATTGTAAATAGAAAATTATTTTAATAATTTAATAATAATTTTCCATTATTTTAATATTTAAATTATTTTGAACTAGTTTCTACCATAAATCAAAACTCTATAAAATACTGTCTATTCATATCAAAATTATAAATTGAAAATACCGTGCCTGAATGGATTAGAATGCTTTTGTTTGTGCTTAACCTTTTATTCATTATGTGATAATCATTTGTAAATTGCTTCTAGGTAAAAATCATTACAATTCTGTTATTGCCCTAAGAAGAATACGTTCATCAAAATAAGTCTAAATTTGTACTTGCTCTATTGCATTAGATTTTGAGGAAGTACATGGTTATAATTTTTGAAATCATAACATTGTTAATAAGTTTGAATATATATGCAACTAATAGATGGATATACAATGTGAAATGAGTTTATCTTTTTTTTTTGATAAATAAATGTAGTATATAGATTAAAATTAATAACACTTGTCAAGGTAACAAGATTGTAACAACAAAATGTTCTAGCCCTTCTAGTAACTTCTGTGTTTCCATTAACTTTGTAACTACCCACTTGACCATTATTTGGTGTATAATTTGGGTATAACTAAATACTCAAACTTAAAAGTAGACATATAATTACAAATACAGACAAGAACAAGATATCAAAGAGGTTATAAACACAAGAATAATGTTTTTCATAGAAAAATGTGCTGCTAGTGTTGAAATATTGCCTTGTAGGGTAATTGTCTTATCTTTACATGTTCAAGCCTGTTGGATTGGTTTATCAGTCTTTACATATAAAGCCTACTATAACTGATGATGTATCTATGCCAAAACAAGCTGAATAATAAATGTATTTACTGTATAAAATAACTACTGATGCAGCAATTCTATGTCTGTCTTTTTTATACATTTACTCTTAATAAATTATCGGAATACAGGTGTAAACTTAACCATGACTTTCACAAGGATTTAGTACTTCTAGTATATTCTAAAGAGTTTATGTTGATATCCCTTTGAATTTTGAATTTTAGTGTCAAAGGAACAGTTTTTTTGGGCTTCAATTTGTGTATAGGCTATGATTGTCGTTTTTGTTGTATTTTTGAAATCCAATATTAGATCCAATTGATGTTTATTTGCATACATGCTATTTTTACAGTGTAGTATTACACAAGCCAAGGTCACCCAACCAAATTTTCAATCAAATTTTTCATTCATTTGTGACACAAAACAGTAGAATATTTACAAATTCTACAATTAAATTCACACTTGATTGAAGCAAAATATATGCATTCTACAATTTAAATTTACACTTGAAGCAAATCTATGCATTTGAAGCAAAAAGGATTTGTGTAGATTTTGTTATTTAAATAGTCAGGATTGGAGTAAAATTAGTTTGGGTGACCTTGGTATACTGTACATGTAGGTGCAATTTTATAATACATTCAATGAGAAATTTTGAAACTAAATGTAGATCTTTTACTCTGAAGGATAACAATACTTTAAAATAACACCATGTACACGCATGCAGTTCTGTCAAATATGCTGATAGTTGGCATTTTTGCTGCCTACATGTACAATAGAACACTCATACTACCCTTCCAGGAACTAATTCACCTTGGAAATTTCATATCGAGATTGTAAGTTGCTGATTACAGTACATGTACTTATCAGTAATCCAGCCTGCTACTATAAAATGTTTTGACAGGATTGTATACGTTACAGCGAAAAAAATTTCAACATTTTATATTTTCCGAGGGTAGATGTAAATCTAGATTATAGATCTTATGACGGATAAGCTGTGTATTGTGGTTAGTTAAAGGATGAAAATGAAAGGACATAGGTTATAGAAGTAAAACAACCCTAAAAAAATTATGTGGCCCCCAAAAAATGTGATTCAAACACTGATAAGTGACCTCTGAATTTTCTAGTAATACAATTTAGGATCAACCTTATCCCATTAAATTCAATATCGGCCAATCAGGAGTTCGTAGAACACTTAATAATGCATCTTGTTTATTTTTATAATTATTTGGAATACTGCATGATTCTGTGATTAAAAAAATCAATTGCTATCCCATGGGAAAGTCAAAATATAGAATATCACTTACCAAAACACTTATCAATTAATGTCTTTGTTTGGGTCTACTTTATGATAGTGTGAGAAAGAATAATTATTGTCATTCATTATTTATGTTTGAAATAATATTCCATTTATTGTTGTTGTTGTTGTTTTCTAGTTGTTCAGAGAAGTACGCATTATGAAGTTCCTGGACCACCCTAATATAGGCATGTACATGAATATTCTTCTTCATTTGAAATAATAAGTTACATTCTCCTTTCTTCCTCTAAATTATATTGATCAAAGATAAGACAAACATTTACCTTGTTCACAGTGGGGATCAATTGATATGTAAGGAAATTGTTTTTATAACTCACGGAAAAGAAATTACTTTCTTTATGAATGATCTCTATTTCCTACCCTGTTTGTTCTGTTTATTATAAAATATTTGCGCTGGAATCATGGCAATTTCTTTTGACACTAAATTATTGGCCCTTCAGCTTGATTTCCACTTGATTGTTGCAATCACAGAACTGTGAGTCCTTTCCATTTGGTTGCCACAACTTAGAGACCAAAAACAAAAACTAAACCTTTCACTGTGATGGTTAGCTAGCCAAAGGGTAGCTTTCGTGTGATCACTGTGATTCCTGAACACATTTTTCGGTAATCTCTGAGATGAATTGCAGAAAAATTTCACTTCACTAATGATCACGCTATTGAGGGTCCAATTAAAAGCAGCTTCTGGCTGATGTCATTCTCAGTGGTTAGACCATTAGTTTGACCAGTACTCCGAAGGTCACATGTTCAAACAATGTCTCGGCTTCAATTTTTTCTGGGAAAATCTTACACTCAGTAAAACAACAACATGCATATATCTAATAAAGTTGTCTTTTATTTCTTTAGTCAAGCTATATGAAGTCATTGAAACTGACAAGACACTATATCTTATTATGGAGTATGCCAG
Organism: Telmatactis stephensoni; assembly: GCA_029948255.1. Lineage (NCBI taxonomy): Eukaryota > Metazoa > Cnidaria > Anthozoa > Actiniaria > Isophelliidae > Telmatactis > Telmatactis stephensoni. The sequence continues at coordinate 68,468 of JALIZF010001426.1, forward strand.
TGGAGGTATGTTATCGTTACTTTATGCTCATCATACAAGATGGAACATGTTACAAGAACAAAGCAGGGAGAAGGGCCTTGTGTACACTACCTAGAAAAAAGGAGACTTCAAGGCCTAGACCTTGGAAAAGACCAAGGGCTGACCAGGGCCAAGACTGGGCTGTATGCTAAGATTGGACAGAGTTGTCTTAGCCAGATACATTGTCCAAACAGCCGTCTCTCATATACGAATAGTATATTATATCACACTAGATATAATTGCAAATTTAATAGTTGTTAGGAAAAGCAACTTCAATTATTGCTGCCAAGCGAGCGAGCCTCAGCGAGGGAGTGCTGGCAGCATTCCTATTTTAGCCATCTGATTTGAGAAAATGGTCACCCTGTGGATTCAACCATCTACCAAACTGGTTAAAACCAGTTTTATATTCGATAGCAGTTAGCCAATAAAAACAGTAAAAGTACTGGGAAAGTTGAACAAACCTGTTGACAAACTGGTTCTAGGTACTCACATGTACTATTTGGAATTCCTGGGGCCCGTTTCTCAAAAGACCTGATAACCTTATGGACCAGTTAACTTATTCGATTTATTTAGGTTACTGTTAGGTTACTGTTGACTTCTAGAACAAGTTCTAACAGACAATATTCCCAGTGGTATTCTTTTCTGGTAGTAAGAAACAAGTGACAAAATAATACCCCTTGGTTCCTGAGGATATTTTTGGGGACTGTTCACCACCCCTTTTATTCCCACACATTCTGAAGCATTACATACATGCAGGTCATTTTCCTCCCTCTTTCTCATTTAAACCCTCCCCCCCCCCCCCCCCCAACCCCAACCCACCCCCTCACACCCAACATTCCATTTTTCATTTTCCATTTTCCAAAACATCCCATTTTTCATTTTCCATTTTCTTTCTTCCTAAGGTGAAGTCTTTGATTACCTTGTCGCTCATGGCAGAATGAAAGAGAAGGAAGCAAGGGCTAAATTTCGTCAGGTATGTTTAGAATTTTATTGTACGTTGTATGAAATGAGGCGCTTGTATTAAAATGTCAAAAAGCAATAAAAAATGATTGTTCATGTCTCTGTACTGTGATATAAACACTCTGGAAGCTGTAGAGCATTCAAAAAGTAAGAAAAACACTCAGCTATGCTTCCTGTTTCCAAGCTTTCTTTTCTTGTGCTCTCCCAGCACGTTTATATCACAGCTACAGAGACCCACATATTCTATTAATATTAATTGGGCAATAATATTTTGCAATTATTGCTTTGCTTTACATTCAGAGTGTTTTTATATAGGCAGTGTTGGTAGTTGGCAGATAATACATGTCCCTTCACAAGGTGACAGTATTCAAAACAAATGACTCCTACACCCTATCTTTGTTTTAAATGCAGATTTCAGTACATGACAACAAAGCCTGTTATTTTCACATTTTAAGTTTTTGTTTACCAAATTATTATTTACATACATTATTCACTAACAAAGGATCATATTCTCATAAGTTACACGATATTTAGAAATGTAACAGTTTCACTAGACGAAATACAACAGTGGTTAGATTTGATTATGTATAGATTTCAACTACCAGATGTTAATTGCACTAGATAATTGAATTTTTGGGTGTGTACTTCTGAGGTCTAGCAATTAATTCTTCTTTAATTTAATAATCCTCTATGCCGTATGCTTGGTGCTGTGTCACTAGTGGTTCTATTCGTTATTAAATGTCTTTGAAACTTATATATGCAATAGCGCTAAAATGTGGTATTAATAGAAATATTATTAGGTGTAGAATTACTATTCATTTATGGTCACTTGATTGATAGTATGTCTACTTGTAGGCCTTCTCTAGACATCAAATTTATTTTAAATCAATTTTGTATTGTGGTTTGTTTATTTTGAAGTGTTAAGTGAGCGTGACAGCTATGATTATCTGTCTAGCCTGTTTTTGCACTTTTATGAATTTCAAAGATTAAATAAATCTTCAAGAGGGTAAAAAAGCTTATGATTTCTCAAGGAAATTTCCTGTGATTTTAATTAAAAATAATATTATTTACAGTGTTTATTTAATAAGTAAATGCACTCTGATGTATTTTGTTCATTTTCAATATGTGTTAAAAATCTGTGGTTATGACACTGTCACAGATTTCTGGATCAAAAACACCTTTAATACATGAATAAATAATTATTTTTATAGATTGTTTCGGCCGTGCAATATTGTCACCAGAAGCATGTAATCCATAGGGACTTAAAGGTGAGTATTGCCTTATTAAACTTCATGCCGCAGACTATATGGGATATATTATTCATGGGTTGACATCAGGTTCTGTCTGTGTCTTGCCATGTGCTCATATCACATCCGCTATCTGGTTACATACAAATCAAAGATGACATTTCCTTCATATTTGACCATAATGTGTTTACATAGTAACAACTTCAAATATTACTAAAACTTGTCAGCTGGAGTCCAGATGTCTGAAACAACAACTCAAGGGGTCCATTTCTAAAAACACTCTTGTCTTTGATCAAATTTCATGTTCTCCTCCGGACTCAATGAATTTCAAAGGAGAAATTATATTTTAATCAGATCATGGTTTGTTTTTAAACAACTTGTGGCAAATTATCAGATTGGCTAATATTAATGCCAGAATAACATGTAATTGTTTATTAATTAAATGTATGTTTATAGGAGTGGTTGTAAACATTGATTTAATATTTGCATGTTTTTGTGGTATGACCTCAAGTTCACAAAGTGTACATACTTATGAGTGTTTTTGAAGTTGCACATTAAGTATTAGTTGATTTGCTAGATGATTTGCATTGCTCTGCAGCACTTCATAAAATGGGGACATGGATGACAATGTGGCCCCCAAAAATCAAGCTGTTTTAAGTGTTGATAAAAAGTTTAAATTCAATAGAGTACAAACACTAAAAGCATACAAAACTATTTAGTACTAAATAGCACTAATTAAACAATAGAAAACAATAGAATTAGCATAACTTATCACTATTTAGTACTATTTATGTTGCACACTTTTAGTGTTTGTAGAGTGATCACACTAAACCTATGAAAAAGTACAAAATCTACTTTGTACTAAAAGTATAAAATCCTTTGTTTTCCATGTTTAATAATGCTATTTTGCATTACTTAGCTAGTGCAATTTCACGGGTTAAGTGCGATCACTCTACTCTATAAGATTTACTAATTATTGTAAATCTTGCTTTTAGTTAAAACTTTTTGTTCCTTTTACTCCAGGCTGAGAATCTCCTATTAGATGGTGAAATGAACATCAAAATAGCAGATTTTGGATTTAGTAATGAATTTACGCCTGGTAATAAATTGGATACATTTTGTGGCAGTCCACCTTATGCTGCTCCAGAACTCTTCCAAGGCAAGAAGTATGATGGTCCTGAGGTGGATGTCTGGAGTTTGGGTGTCATTCTTTACACACTAGTTAGCGGTTCTCTACCTTTTGATGGCCAGAATTTAAAGGTAATTATAGGCAGTTGAAGGGCTACCCCTAAAAACAGCTTAAGTGACTTTTTGACCTTTTTCTCAGGTTTCCTTATGGTCTAAAATTGTATCAGTGGATTGTTATAAGCCAAAATGTTATCAAAAAAGTCACTGGCTCTTTCCACTTTGTTATTAATTGTCCCCTCTTTGTTCTTAATTGTGGCTTGTTATATTATGGCTGTTATTTCTGAACATGTTTTCATTGAACTGTTTTCCACACTGGCACTATCGTTTAGGAGTGCCCCACTCTTTAAGGTGTGGCCAATGTCTAGAAAGGGATACTTACTAGTAAAGCATACAGTAAAATAATGCTTGAGGATATTAAAGGTGTCCTTTAGTACCTCCCCCCCCCAAAAAAAAGACTTTCCCCCACCCCACCCCCCCAAAAAGAAGAGAAGAAAAATACCATAAACATTCTTTAAGCTAGCATATAATGACATTTTTCTTGATATTTTCAGGAATTACGTGAAAGAGTACTTAGAGGAAAATATAGAATACCATTTTACATGTCTACAGGTAATTTGGCAATTCTCAAGTTTTTAGCTCTTTGTTGCTAAAGTTTTAGTCTTAATTCCATTTTAAATACTTGTATATGAGCTGGTAAGGGTGTGCAGTTGTACTGACCTATTTTGTTAATGTGCAACAACGTTGTTATGCATGATGGCATTTAGTTGGTGCGCATGCCTGTTTTTGGTGGGAAAACATTTGACTTCTGGTAGGACAATGCAAAATCCCCTCATTTTTGTTCTTATGGTGCATGTGCAGGACATTTTACTTCCATTTTTTAAGGGTTTCTTTAGTATCTATATTTTTTACCACCTTCTCTTCAAAGCCAAGCATGAGTTTGGCGTAAAATTAAGAAATATGAATTCAAAGTTATTTGCATTTTTTGCTTATTTGCAATGTTTACAAAATCAGAGAAAGGTTATTTGGAAGCAATTTTCAAAATGCATGCTTGGTTTTATGCAGCTTGGTCTCAAGATTTATTTAATCTATTTCAAATTCTCCAAAATGCATTGTTGAAGAAAATTTTAACAGTTATAAAGTTACTTTTTTCTGTTAGTAACAATGACTTCTTATGTTGATGTCGCTCATGTGTATACTAGAAAAAAACGAGTGACTCTTGGGATATTCCACCATATTCCACTTGAAACCATTGTATAACTAGTATTACATCAACTGTTGATCTTAGTTGATTTATTTATAATCATTAATTTTTTTCCAGATTGTGAAAACCTCTTGAAAAGATTTTTAGTAATTAATCCACAGAAAAGAGCTAAATTAGAGGTAAATGCCAATGTTACTGCCAGGTTCTCTGTGTAGTGTAGTTTTTATGCATGCTCGACAGTACTCTCTCTCTCTCTCTCTCTCTCTCTCTCTCTCTCTCTCTCTCTCTCTCTCTCTCTCTCTCTCTCTCTCTCTCTCTCTCTCTCTCTCTCTCTGGACAGTGACTACAGCGTAAAAAAACACACATAAGCTTCTAGTTTTTGCCCTTGGAATAAAACATTTCAAGTTTTTTAATGGTATTTCATGGTTTTAGTCAGTAGCAGCTAACCTGCTATTAATCCTTTGTTGACAACCTTTTATTCAAAAAACTTGTATTGTTTTCACTAATTAATGCAGCGTTCATTAATTTTGAAACAGGGTATAGTACTTCAGTTATTAATTAATTGATAGACTGATTGATTCTTACAATAGACTGTTATCTTGAAAGGTTATTCTGGGTGAATAAACTGTTGATAGATTACCAAATGCACTATACTTTGTAAAGTTATCTAAAGTAATTTGATTTCAAATTTAATTTTGAAACACCCTATAGTCCTTCAGTTATTAATTGATTGATAGACTGATTGACTCTTATAATAGACCACAATCTTGAAAGGTTATTCTGGGTGAATAAACTGCTAATAGATTTGCCAAATGTCCTATAACTATCTTGTAAAGTTATCTAAACTAATCAATCAATTTTTTTTCAGCAAATAATGTCAGACAAATGGATGAATATAGGATGTGAATTAAATGAGCTTAAACCTTACTTAGAACCTCCTCCAGATTTTAAAGATGAAAACAGAATGGGTAAGAACCTTTTAAATTAATTATGTGAATATCTAGTAATCTATGCCAATTGGACTGTAGTAAGTTGGCCAGTGGTCAACTACTGGGGCTTCATGTACATGTGCTCACTCCTCATATGACATGCCTTGATGCTTTGACTGCTCTGGCAGTTACCTATATACCAATGAGCCTGCGCCTGCTTACTTGAAATACCGACCATTCACTGGCCACCTGACTCATTTCATGCTACATATTATTACCCCTATTTGGTCCCACCCTTTTTGGTTTTTGAATGTTTAGGTAAGTATTGAATTTCCATTGAATGGATTTCATTGAGCCAGGTGCCAGTGGGGATGACAAGTGGCTTGGTGGCCATGCTACCCTTCTTGCTAGCCTTTGCTTGCTTAGCCTGCTTGTTGCCAACAATGCCAGAGGGGATGACCAGAGGCTTGTTTGCCATGGTATCCTCCATGCTAGTCTTTGCTTGCCAAACTATGTTTTGTTTTCTGGTAACATTTTTTGTGTTTTAATAGAAATTATGCTACAAATGGGATTTACAAAAGATGAAATACAAGAAAGCCTTTCAAACAATAGATATGATGAAGTAATGGCTACATATTTGTTACTTGATGAGAGAAGATTGACAATCTCATTACGAAATGTAAGTAGAGATTATCAGGAAGGATCAAATTTACCATCATCATTAATAATAATAATCATCATCATCATCATCATTTGCTTTTAACATCACCTGTCATCATTATCATTAACAGCATCATCATTTTTAGTACTACCCCTCCCAGAAATACATTGTATGACTAATGGTGATTTGAACGGTAAATAGACACCATTTCCTTGAACCATCCCATTTTAGACTGACTCATCATTTTATACTCAAAGGGGGTCAGAAGCACCCCTTGGCCCCACCCTTGCTAAGACACTCCATTATTGCCACCATTATCATATAAGACAGCACTTTGATGCTTTTCTCTGATTTTCCAGGTAAATGGTCCAAGTGATCCTCTAATGAACAGTAGTAGCTCAGTAAGACAATCTGATTCATCGTCCAGTTCTGCTCAAAGACCAGTACGGCCAGCACGGACAACAAGTTCAAGGGCACGAGAACGTAATGATAGAGAATTACCAAGAAGATATTCTCATGGTCCTCATGAGAGAAGTGGCCATAGAACAACAGCCACAGGGGAGGGAAGACAAACAACACAGAGTCGACATAGGTAAGATTAATATAAGGTCATTAATTGGTGCTTCCCTGGTAATTCTAAGCACAAAATGAAAATTTCATATTCTGCAATTGCATGTATAAGCAAAGAGAATTAATAAGGGAAAGCTGAAGTGCCTGAAAATGCATGCCATTCAAGAGAAAGAGAAAATCCCTGACTCAGCTGGGACTTGAACCCCCTTGGGATACATGTTCAATGCTCTACCAACTGAGCTATCGAGTTAGCTGAGTACTGGTGTTAGAATTAAATATTGAGAATGAAATTAATGAAAGCTGTGTGGCACTATAAGAATCAAAGAGAAGTAATGGAAAGTTGAAGTACCTATCTGAGATACAAGTAATACAAGATCTGTGAATAAAAAGTATGTCATTGCAAGAGTTCTTTAAAAGATATTAATTCAAATGCTGTTGAATTATTAGAACTACTGCTACAGCAGATAGTGCTATACCAACGCCACAAGGTAGACCATCAACAAGACCAGGAATGGAAAGACAGGCAGGCATATCAGCACCTGAAGAGAGACTGCCGACGACAATAGGCAGAGCATCAAACCCTAACAAAGCTGAAATCCCTGAAAGAGAAGATAATTCAAGAAGTAGAGGAAGGGCCCAGCGGGTAAGATTGAGTCTATCGAAAATAGTGAGCAAATGTGCTGTAAGAAGTCAGTTAGATATTGATCAGTAAGTGGTGTTAAGGGTCAAAAAGTAGTGGGAAGTGGTTGATGATTGGTCAATACTCACTCATCCACACACTCCTTATGGTATGGTGCTGATTATTCAATTATATCTGAGTCCATCTTGAAGGGTCTGCACAAACAGAGAAAAGGATCTTGGATCAAATCCTGAATTCTCCTGTGAAACTGAATTTAAGATTTAAAAAGAGAATTTTTATTTTGATGGGATGTTCCTTCCTTTGTTCTTGCTGCGACCCTTTCAAACTGCCTGTGGCATTTCAATTTTAAAAGTTATCTTGTATTCAAGTCTAATATTAGTTGTTATTGTTTGCTCCCTAGCAACATAGTATGCCACCAGGAATGTCTCGCAGAAATACATTTGTATGTGAACGGCGAGCAGGAGAAAAGGGGGAGGAAAGAAATAATTCTACACAAACTGGTTCAACACAAATAGAATCAAAAGAAACAAGGTGGGGATCTAAAAGGAAATGTTACTGTTCTTTATTATTTCAAGTATTTTTATTACATTACAGATGAAGAGTGTTTGGAATCGTGTGTAATTTCTCACTTCAGAAAATGTCTAAATGCAGTGGTACCCCGCCATACGATGCCTTTTGCCTGAAAAATAGAGACAGCACTTAATTTCTTGTAAAAATACCTTGTTATTATTGCCACCCTATTATTGTACATTCAGTTGTTTTTGGCCCATAGGTGGACGTATTAGTGGGGTGCCACTGTACAGACCTCAAATAGGATGCCATCTGCCTTCAAATTCTGATTCCTCATAGTTTTGACTCCATAATAAAAAAACTAATGCAATCTCATCATAACTTGTTTCATATGATGGTCTATTTATACAACCAATCTTGTGATTGACCCTCAAAATTTATTATCCAAATAAGAAAACCACTGAATATTACTAGGAAAGGTTCTCTCCTTGCTTCTCCCTTGCCATAAAGTTTTGAGTTAAAAGTGTAGCCATAAATATGTTTTCACTGAGATAAATTGCCCATAACTGAGAATCCATTGCATTGAACAGATTACAAAATGCAATAGAGAATTAGACAAAATCAATTAACAAAATCAATGGAAACTTTTAACTGTTTAAAAAAAACTTGAAGAAATAATTACTATAATGTTAGACACATTGAAAATTGCCTTAAACTGCTGTTAAATGGAGATAATTTTGTGGTTGTAGTAGCACAACGCCTCCAGAGGCTGGACCCAGTAGGCCACCACCACCTAAAGCAGGCTTAACAAATCGTCTTGAACCAGTTCGTAGATCATTACCCCCTGTTGCATCGCATCAGGAAGAGAGATATAGACCAGGGTGAGTGATGTCACTGCCCTTTAAACACGTTATAAACTAGTTTAAATCGATGTGTTTTAAACTGCACCTTTAAAGTCCTTGGAAATCCTGGTGATCACATCTGATAAAACGTGATATTGAAGCCAAACGTAAAACTAAATAAAGTTATTTAATCAGTAAATCAAAGGCAAGGAGTGGCAGCCTGGCCAAGTAGTAAAAGTAGCATAAAAGAACTGACAGACCAAAAACTTGCAATATTACTGATTAATGCAAGCAGCCAAGCAAGCAAAATGTCTTGCCGCAAAGTGCCGCTATAGCTTCATTTTCTTGCCTTAGACATTGCTTCTATGATACCTATTCAATTATTGACAACAACTACCATTTTGGAATAAAGCACAAATATTATTATTACTTTAAATAACAATTTTGGATTGGAACAAACTGTAAATTTATGTACCCCAGGGTTTCCAAGGCTGCACCTACAAGGACTGTTTAAGTTTATTTCTTAATATAATCACTTACATTTTAAAAGCATAAATTATCTGTTTAACATAAATGCTTCCTATGCTAAATGCTTTAACATAACACTATAAGCTAACTACTATTTTGTTCTGAGCTCTTCATTTTTGCATGGATAACCTTCATCTTCATTACTTTCATAACCATTCACTAATTTTTACCAGTGGTACTAACTACTAACAAACAATCATTTTTGTTACTTTGTCTGATTGATTTCCTTCATTACCTGCTTTTCAACCCTTTTTGTGAGTCTTTGGCTGTTTCTTTTTCTATTTTTTGTACTTTTTCAATAGAGTTTTCCGATTTAGCGGCCTTTCGAAAGTTATTGCCAGACACTAATCCCTTTAACAAAAACCATTGTTTTTTTTTACACAACAGAGCTTCGCTCAAAACGCTAACAACACTTAACATCATTATAAGAATCATTATTCTTTTGTTTTGTTCATCAACAAGTGCGAACGTATAGTTTCGGCGGTGCTTCAATTTGATGTCAAGTCAGTTCCAACGAATTGAAATTAACTTAGTAGTTTCATTACTAATTATCCTCCTTAACCCGGTTGTCACCTCTATTTTCAGGCATTCTCGTTTTAAATTATAGATTGTTCAGGATCAGACATTATATTAACGTCTGTTAATATTTTTCATGACTAGACATTATATTAACGTCAGTTAAAAATGTTGACGGGCACTATATCAAAATTCTTCAAGTGTAGGCATTGTTTTCGGTAATCGCTGATGAACAGAGAAACAATAGATCGTGATGCGGTTAAGAATTTATAACCTAATTTCACTTAGTTATATTGGCACGTGCCGGTTTCGTATTGCCAGAATTTCGGAAAAGACGCTAAATCGGAAAACTCTATTTGCTTGTCTTTTGGCTGTTATAATGCTGCTTTTTGTACATTTTCATGGCATTGTGTTGGTTTGTACATTGTTTTAGGTGGATGTCAGTCCTTCCTAAATATGAATGTGACATTTTTGCTCAATAATTAGATTTGCTCATTGTTCTTGTCACCCTTTTCCCCATCCACGGGAACCAAGGTTATTATATATTCTGTCACTCCTTTTTCTCGGAAAAAGTACCCCTGGGAACTTTTGCCTGTTGGAACTTGTTCCTGAAGTCAAAATTCTGTTATGACAGCGTTTTCACTGTTATTGTGATATGTCCACATACTGGTTGCTAGTCTCCCTCGCAGCCGTGTTTAGCCTCGTCACGCAACGCTCCCTTGTTTTTCCGCGGGAGCGTTGCGTGACGAGGCTAAACACGGCTGCGAGGGAGACTAACTGGTTGCTGATTGGTCGACATATACTGATCACTGATTGATCAACATGGGAAGGAAAGAAAAGTTTCCTTCCGGATCAAGTTCTGACAGACACTGTTCCCAGGGGCATTTTCTCTAAGAGCGAAAAGAAAAGCAAGCAACAGAATATTACCCTTCCCAAGAATATTTTGTCCCTTTCCTAAAAAATCCCCAAAATAGTTCTTATAGTCTATACATTGCCTTTTTACCATACTGAAAGAAATGATTGTACATTGTATTTACAAGTCAGACCCTAGTTACAAAAATGTGGGTTGTACTACCCATTGAATGGAATATCCTAATATAATTCATATCTCCAATTTGCCTATACGTTTGGAATAAATAATAGCCCTATCCACTCTTTGCTACCAGTACCACATATAAAGTAGATTACATCGTTTCCAAACTTAGTCATTATATATGTTTTCCATTGCATAGTTCTACTCCAAATTCAAACATCCCAGTCCCGTCAAGGTTAGGCACACGTAATATGCCTGCACGCAGCACTTTCCATAGTGGTACAGCCAGAGAAAGACAGCGAGATGATGGGCTCTCAAGAGCACATGATCCCAATAGTCCCGGTGTATCCAACAGACCTTCTTTATTTAGTAAACTGACATCACGGTTTAGTAAGAGGTACGAAGGCCCTGCAGTCAGGTTGTATAGACGTCTTCTTCATACGTTTGGATTATGACAGTAGTATACCCCCCTCGAACTGATTCACAATTTGAAAAAAAAATTGACAATTTGAAAAAAAAAATACCCCTAAAACTCCAAATTCTTCTTACACCAGTATACATCTCCTTCACATCCAGATTGGGAGTCAGTTCAAGGGACTTACATATTTTGCTTTATTCTGACATTTGATTCCCACCCCTTCCTTTCCCATTCTTACACTTTTCAGTTCTTCTCCCACCCATATTGATTTTGTTTCAGTTTTAATTCTTATTGTAATTTTGCTTTGCTTAATTGATTTTGCATTTTAAATTCCTTCCATTTGATTCTTATTTTGCTATCTTATATTCATTCATTTATTTTTCTCTACGTTCATAATTATTGCATTGTTTTTCTTTGTTGTTTGTCATACTAACCTTATAATTAATGTATATAATTAGTATATAGTCTTTAGTCAGGAATTAATCTAGAATAGTTCATTCGTGTTAACTATCGGAATAGTTTCTGATCCCTACTCAGAAACGGAGTTGTGGTTCTCCCAGGTGCTTCTGATTGATTTTATCACCAGAAAGACTTGCACACACTCTACCATCATTCAATCATCACATTCATTTACTGATATTCCTAATTATTTCTTGCTTACTAAGTCAAACTCTCTTATCTATTACATTGCCCTAAGCCATTTCAACTTCGAATTCCCTAATTCTCCCTCCGAGCGGATGTTACATACATGGACCGGATGAGACGTACTCACACCGGATGTGACGTATTCACACCGGATGTGACGTATCCATACATGTACCTCTATTTCTATGCTTTCTGAAACTCGTGACACGATGAATTGTAGAACCACAAATCAAAATAATTCCAATCTCCTGACTATTCCTCATCGAGCTCCATGCGAGATTTCAAAAACACTTCCTTGCAACATTATCACATGTTGTAGTTCGTGGTTGTTGGTCAAGCATGGTGAGCCTGTAGCTACTAAAGTAATTCAAACATGCTAGCAAGCTAGAACGCCTAACCAAATCCTACTAACCATTACTAATACTGGTCATGATGTTTATACGTATCAACCCATACGTATACGTATGTACCTGTACGTGTTATTGGGGTTAATACAATTGGGGTTTTGACAACTAACTGAAATGTTACGTTTATTTGCATGCATAAACGTTACGTTGACAAACATGACAACGTTTTTATGGACGTAGACAAACAAACTCGTACATAACATTCATGCGTTTGCATGCGTGCACGAATATTGACTATTGTTTTGAACGACATACGCATGTAAATACTTGCGTCGGCATGTATAAACGTTACACAAAGGAACTTGGCTTTCTCTTGAAAAAAGAGGCGCGCGTTTCAGTCCTACGTAAGGAAGCTTACCGTAGAGTCCGTGTGCGTATGGATACGTAAGCCCAAGGTGGGTTTACAATAAAATACTCGTTGGCATAACGGAGAAGGCGCTTTGTGAACATGCGTATGTATGCTTTCCGTAAGCATGAGTTCATATGCATGCTTACGTAATATTTCCGTGCGTATGCATGCGTAAATGTTATAACACTAAATATGTTTTTACAGTTTTGTCTTGTGTTTGTACGCACACGTGGGATCCTCCAGCCATCCATCGTATCTGCCGATGCGTAATAGTTATCAGGCTAGAGAACAGGTCCATTGAAGCCCAGTGATAACAATAAGCTTGGCAGAAACGTTGGGCGGTATTCGTGTTTTGTTCACACTTCTTTGATGTTACGTAAATCTACATTATGTTGCGTAACCACGTTATGTCGTCGCACTGGTTTGATACCGTAACCATGGAATGACACTTTAAAATAACAAATAGAATGCTGTTGTGTTGTGCGTTAATGATTTCCCAGAGTGAAAGCATGCTACCAGAATACCTGGCTTTCTTTCGATGTAAATGATTAACCAAACGTAGCTAAACACGTGTAGTGCGGGCGGAGTTTAAATGTTTACTTTGTCTAATCAGGAAAAGATGATAGAAGGGAGTGGTCATCTGACCTCGGCCGACTACCTGGCACCGTTAGGTACCGTACCACCATGACTACTTTAGTTGTCAAAAGCCGGCCAAATTGTGGTACCTACACCAAGCCGTCTGCTAAGCATTCAAGAGAGAAAGCAGCTCGCGTGCATGACCTGTCCGACCTTGCTGATAACTCCGCGATTGTACATTAGATTTGATAAAGCTCTTAATAATCACCTTCGTAATTAGCTGCCTGTGGCTAACCTTATTAACGCCTAAACCTCTTCTAACCTTATCATAATGGTTAACGTTAACTAAATTGTTAGGTTAGTCATATCTTCTATTGGACTATAAATTACTTTGAAGTTGATAATCAGATAACCGGAGATCACTTAAACGACTAGGTAATAAACGAGATCTTAGCACAGGTACATGTATGCGATGCACTCCTCTCTCTCTCTCTGTTAGTTTTGCACTTCGCACTAGTGTTAATTTTCTGCACGTGTGTTCTACTCTGGGTGATGACGGCCACTCCCCTTCTCTCCGCGGCTCTTGTTGGTATACGTACTTGTTTTTAACTTGTTTTAACGCTGTGTTCATATGTATTCAATGTGCGTGTGTTGCAAGGAGGTCCCCGTGTGCCGCCGTTGGACCTATTGACCTCGTGACCATTGTGTCACGGGCCGTAGGCGCGGCCATCAGGGGTTTGACGCGCTGATTTTTTGCATTCAAGGGCGCGTGGAGGCGGGGGATCAGGCTCAAAGTCCTCACCCGAAACAGGGGCCAGTAGGCGGACGAGGTCTCGGTCTCTTCGAAGAACGCTCGCTAGACTCTCATTCAGAAAGCAGAGAAAAAGGCAGGTGTAAAATTCCACCTTTTGGCCGGCGATTGTGTGAGGTTGTCACGTGATTTGTACGGAAATCACGTGGTCAGTGAGTGGTAATTTGCCGTTTCTTCTACTACCAGGTCCGTTGGAGACTCGAATGACAAACCGCGTTCGCTTCGATTCACGTGGAGTATGAAGACCACCAGCACGTTAGATCCATACGATATGATCAAAGAAATTGTCAAGGTTCTTGAGGCCAATAACTGTAACTATGAACACAAAGAGAAATATCTTATGCATTGTTGCCATGGCAGCCCGCCAGAGAATAACCATGTGCAGTGGGAAATGGAAGTGTGTAAATTGCCCCGTCTGTCGCTAAATGGCGTAAGATTTAAACGCATTTCTGGTACAGCAATTAATTTCAAGAACATCGCATCAAAAGTTGCTAATGAATTGAAATTGTGATATGGCACTGTCAGTTGTGGTTGCGGAGACGGCGACCAATGACACCATAAATGTCGTGACAGTTGGAATGCATTATTATTGCGTTAGTACATTGTTTTGCGTGACATATGGATTGCGTTATATACTATTGCGTTCTCACTGCCGTGATGCACAAGTCGGAAAAGTGATACGTTATTGGCTGGGCACTGGAGATGATTACCAAGGCTTGCGGATTTTGAATAACTCAAGTGTCGTTAAAAACAGAGTAACTTGGCCAATGTCAGCGTTGTCTACAACGTGGCACTCCACGTGGTCTATCACGTGGCATGTCACGTGCTTATCACGTGACGTATATTTCACTGTACAGTGTATTAAGTGTATATAGTAATAGGAACTATTATTTAATTCTTACTGGCGTGCAATCTGTTGGCAGTACCGTAAACTGCTGCCTTCACGAGCTGTCTTACTTGTTCCAATCTACTGTTGTCCAAAATGCATATCATTCTGTATGATGGTAGTAGCTACCAAACGGGCTTTGATTCACAATAGGTATTAGGCAACTTTATGTGGAGTAGTTACCACTCGTCAATTTTGTGGGATGGGTTAGGGAGGGGAGGGTTAGGATGGGGTGAACTCTCATGATTGGGAGCTGTAGGATGTGTGCTGCTGCTGGGTTCAATATTACGCTCATTTTGTTTACAAAGTGCCACGACGAGCTTCTGATTTAGTGAGGCCATTATAATATCAATAATTAGTATTAATTTTATAGATTTTGATAAGCTATTTGCTTTAAGAATAGAACCACAATGAGACATCCTTAATATATAATAATTACAAATTATAGTAGATCCCCGGTTAATATCAACACCCCCTTTAATAAGGACAGCTGGAGTATTTTTTTGCCCTCATTGTCCGCATTAACGGGGCTCCCCTATAATATGGCGGGTTAGTGTCGTCATTGCTCACACATCCTATTGGCCAATAATGGGAGTGCCAGTAATAGGAACACAGGTAGCCCAACAACTAAATCTCAGTGGTAAATGCTAATGAATCACGTGATCATCGTTCACGACTTTAAGTTCAAGAGAATTATTTTAATGTAATCACTGTTTTAATGAATTAAGGCACATTTTTACAAAACAAGTACAATAGAATGTAGATTCGTAAGAAATCTTTTATGGATTGTGATTGGTCAATCCCTTTATACGTCATCAACCCAGCAGTCACGTGGTTGAGTGAATTTTTTTATTTGCCCCAAGCTCCCGGTCATTGAGGAATTCCTGGAATATATTTACTCGGACTCAACTGACCGCGAGCTTGGGGCGAAGTGAATTGGGACAACTGGAATACTTTCTTATAATAATTCTCTCCAAATGTAGTACAATGATGTAAGAGGGTTACGGAACGTTCTTATTACACACCAATGTTAATATTCATGCAGGACTTGTTGATTTTTGTTTTACTTTTGATACTCGTCCACCCCCGTGACTGAGATGAGTATCGCGGGCGCACGAATCCCTGACGGCTGAAATCTGAGCCTATTATGGACCTGAATTTGAGTATTTAATAGCGCTGCGCAGTCTTACTAAAAATAGCTTTGCATAATTAGACCCCCTAGCGTGACTCGGACAAACAAAGCGACAGATTACAGTAATTTGTATGCGAATGAGTGCTATCTACGTCGAAAAATACGCTTTTCTACCTGAAAATGGTAGGTACGAAGCACTGTTGTTGGGGAAATTGTAGAAATGATTCCAGATATCCCGATAGACTACCCGAATCGTTGAAAGAGATGGCAAATTCAGACAAAAAGATCTTTCTGCCATTCTTGAAGCCGACACAAGATCTCGAGAGGTGCAAACGGTGGATAAATGCTTGTTCCAGAGAAAACTTTAGCGTGAAAAACATCACAAAAGACACATATATTTATGTAGAACATTGGCCTGGAGGGAAAGGCCCGACTATAGAGTTTCCAGATCCGCTAAAAGCGAATCTTTCTTCGAGGGAAGTAGAGAGGTCATCAAGAAAGAGAAAGCCGCCAAAACAACGAGAACAAGAAGCGGTCAAGAATTCAAACATTTATTCTGAGCCAGAGTTAGAGCCAGAGGAATCTATCCCTGATGAAGTACAGTTTACAGATAACGACAAGGCAACTCAAACAGACGCGGTAAAGTACGAGCTGTCAAGTAAAATCGAGAATATGATTTTACGAAACGAACTTCGGTCCTCATCGGCCTTAAAAGTTGTAAGCAACATATCGTACAATGTTGCTGTGAAAGATCCAGCGCAAATGAAACACTTTGTAGGTCTTACATCGTCTCAATTTGAGATTCTTCATGAGTTCCTCAATGATGTTTGCCCTCTAGGGGCTTTAAAGACAAAAAGCTAGCCAAGTATCGACAACGATTATCTAAGTGGTCTTCCCGAGAGAAGTTGTATATTTGCCTCTTGAGACTTAAAATGGGATTCACCATTAAGACTTTGTCTTTGCTGTTGAGTTCACCCGAAAAGCAAATCAAAGAGAGCTATATCAGAATGATATTTACTACGTTTATCCAGCTCATCGTCAATGCTGGAATCAAGAATATGTTGGTTGCCGGACGTTATACATTCAACTCTTCACACGAGCGATCAAATCGCTTCGTTTACCGCTTATTTTCAGCCCTCTACACTTAAGCCAACGCTTTAACTGCTCTACTGTATAGTTCTCGGGCTCACTTTCAAATTTTGCTCCGGGAACGCCATCATTTTCATTGAGAACAGTAATAAAACTTGAATTTGCCGCCATATCCGCGCCATACCATCTCTACAAGAGCTGGTTTGTTTGCCGAGTCCCAGCAGGGAGGCGTTTTTCGTGACGTCAAGACTGCGCAGCGCTATTGCCCTATCGCATAATGACGTCACAGTTTGTTTACATTGGGAAAAGATGCTCAGAAACAGTGGAAATTGGGACCTATTAATATTCCTTTTCGAAGTAGAACTTCAATGTATCGAGTTTTGATATATATCATGTATCAGTGATTGCTCATCTGCATTTTATTTGATATGCAATCACTCTGATCCCCTCTGGCGACCATAATCCTTAGCGTCAAAACAATAGAATGTTTTGGTGTGACGTCATTATGCGATAGGGCAATTCACAATACACAATCTATCTGATACACTTGATGTTACATACAGTGTATGTAACATCAGGTGTATCAGATAGATTGTGTATAAATGGATATATCGTCTATTAGTACAGTAGGTGTTGCATACACCAAGTACTTACCTAAAGTTAGCTAACAACTCCAAACATTTTGACTCCAACATGTTGGATTCATTTGAACACCGCTTTGAGCAAACAACATTTCTTTTCTGTTTTTTTTTTTTTTTTTGTGACACAACAGTGTTAGGTCCGTTTGAACACATTCAATAGAGTGGTTTTCATAAACCCGAGAAATAAATGCTAGCAGTTAATGTGTAAAGTCAAATAAGAACAAAAGAAAACAATAGAATTAGGATCTACTAATGTGTATTAGTTTAGTACCTATTTCACGGGTTTATGAGAACCACTCTAACTGCAAACGATGTTGATAGCGTTTACACACGGCTTTAAGGTGATGTTACACGGGTCAATTCGCAATAATGATTTTCAGCGCAACAAATATTGTCCGTAAAGTTTATGCCGTGGAAAATACAAAATGCAACTATTTTTAGCAATATTTATGCTTAGAGTGGTTTTCATAAACCCGTGAAACAAAGTGTAATAGTTAAAGTGTGATAGTCAGATAATAACAAAAGAACACAATGGAATTAGGGTGTATTGGTGCAGTGATACACTAAAGGGTGTTTCACGGGTTAATGAAAACCACTCTAGTAAACAAGTTGCAAATGTTTGATATAATTTTAAAAACTTTTAACGCAAAATTATCAATTTGACCAAGTGTTGCGCGCAAAATCGTTGTTGGGAATCGACCCATGTAGCATCACCTTTACGCACTTCCCCTCTGTTTTCGCACATTGGGCAAAACTTCGTATTAGAGTGAACGGAAATCCTAACCGATGGAAAAAGATGGGTTATCACGACTACTGTTAGTGGACATAACCTGATTTCTAAGTTTGTCTGAGAAGACTGAATTTATAAAGAATTTTATAAACCCCCAGTTCCTGTCGGATTTGACAACTCTACTCACCATTTTGCTTGTTCTGACTGAGTTTCAGCGATTTTCATTGGGTTTAGCTGGCTCTCACTGACCATACATAAGAGGAGGTCCGGGACATTTGGTACACAACTTTTTCATATCTTCACTAGTGAAAATATGGAAAATACGAGTGTTTTCGTTTCCGGTAAACCACTGTTATCCATATAATAAATGGACAATATTGCTTAGGAAAGACGGCAACTATAACACAGCCTTGTTGCAAGTTATTGCGTCCTGTTTTGTGACCAACTGTCGCCCTTGGAAAACTCGGCCCTGGGTCGCGCGTCCCAGGACACACACACACACACACATCGCATTGGTTATGTGTTTCCGGAAGCGTGCGGTTGTACGCTTTGTCAAAGAACGCAATTTTCAGAATGATTCATGAATATGACAACGACGGACGCCATTATTGCGTTGACTGTTGACTTTCCGGCAAACAAATACGGGTTTCCTTTTACGTCCACGTGCCCAAAATAGATTTAAGAGTCTGACATTTGTTTTAGGTCACACCCTTAGTCGCCGTCTCTGTCCTCACATTCCCTTGGTGTATGATGAATAGATCGGACCAATCCCAAAAATGGCGGCCGAAAATGTTTTTATAAACTTAAGACGTAATGATTCCTGAAATACTAAAGAGTATGTCTCACTTAGTAACTGTGTAAAAATTTAGAAAGTTCCAATGAAAATCCGCAGAGAAATGAGTCGTTTAAAATTTGTTAAAATTTTGCAGCCATACATTGTAATTCTGTAAAATTTCATGATCACAATTTAAAAACTCATTTCTCTGTGGATTTTGCCAAGAACACGAACATCCAATCCTTTTTTCTTTCATAATTTGCTTTGCTACACACCGTTCATCGTTTATGCGATAATGAGCGCAAAATTAAACTAACGAATGAAGAAAGCCTAGATTTAACGAAAGCTAAATAACAAGAAAACCGGCGGTAGGCGACTGCAAATTGAGGAAGTTATTTCCTTTTTGCGAGATGAGTAAAAAAGCTGGATATAGC
Organism: Telmatactis stephensoni; assembly: GCA_029948255.1. NCBI lineage: Eukaryota > Metazoa > Cnidaria > Anthozoa > Actiniaria > Isophelliidae > Telmatactis > Telmatactis stephensoni. The sequence goes on from JALIZF010001426.1 coordinate 88,204, forward strand.
TTCTTTAGTTGTCTTAGACCTTTAGACCTTTAGCGCCTAAGGAAAAGTCGGTAATCATAAAGCTCTTGCTTAAATGCGTCATTAATCAGGGTGTGACACAAGGAATACAAATCAACATAAGTAAAAGTATAAAGTATATATATAATTGTTAGAACGTCCTATTGGAAGAGAATAACTACAGCTAAAATGGAAAGGGTTTACCTCTACGTTGGGGGCCTAGAAAATGAGGACAATCACTGTAGGGCATAAGACCTCTGGATGCGTTTTAAAGGTCGATTACGTCTGTTGGCAAGAGAATCTTCTATCCCGTAAAGAAGTATTCGTGAAGGTTTTTAAAAAATATATCAAAAAAGCTTCAAAAGAGCAAAGGCTTGGGAAACTGAATGATAAAGATATCCTCATATCGAAGGTTTTAAAAAAATATATATCAAAAAAGCTTCAAAAGAGCAAAGGCTTGGGAAACTGAATGATAAAGATATTCTCATATCGAAGGCTAGCAAGCTGAGCAGGCCTGGGTACGAGGATCAAGTCATAAAATGTCAAGTGTTCCTGTTTGTGAAAAGAAAGTCTGATTAAATTCCTCTAGTGAAGTGGCTACCGGTATTATCATACGTAGAAGTAGGCGTTTTCATGAGCTTCTTTCCACGCTTCGTTCCATATTTCCTACTGTTTATTCTTCATACCAAAGTCAAATGTGATTGTGTCAACACTTATAATAAAGGATTTTTTCCAAATGAATCTGCGAGACGCCATCTCATCTTGACACAGGTGCGTTTTATTGAGAACCAATTGCTATTCGTCCAACCAATTGCTCTTCGCCTACGCCTTGAAATTCTTTGAAAACTCTCGTTTAAATTGATTCTAAATTGCTATGAAAGCCATATGCGGTCCATATGTTTTTCGAGACAAAAGAGAAATAATTTACTTTGAACACATTCTTAGGCAGCGAGGCTGCAATTAGTTTTCCTAAAAAACGCTATAATTGAAAACGTTCTTTAAATTCGGAATTGAAGCGCAACTCCATCTGTTGGAACGAAATTGAACGTTCACAAGAATGTTTCGAATGAATAAAGAATAAGCTGACGAATAGCGAGTACCTCTTTTACGTTTGTTACCACTAGCGTGACATTTACCGAAGCATTCAATTCGAGATTTCTAAGGCCTTTGCGTCGAGGAATTCGGATATTGTTTTTGTCACGTTAGCTTAAGTTTTCTTTCCAAATATGCCAACGAAAACCTTCGCTTAAACACAAAACATATTTTAGAGAGGCCATTTCAAAAGACCAGCCATTTTAAAAGACCATGATCAGAAACGTCAACTGACTTCTAACTAAAACGTGAGTGTGTCTGACCGAATTAAAACAATTGTTTTGTTCAATCCAAACAAGAGAATCTTCTGAGTCCGTCAGTCAAAGATCTGCTTTTTCCGCGATGGCCATGATAAACATGATACATGGGCACTTAAGCTCTCGCGACGGCAACACAACCGAAAAAAAAGAAAAAGAAATAAATTGCGTCACCATCGCGATAATTAAACTTACTGTAAAACATTCCTAGTGCGTAATACATGAATGAGTCCGTGTCTGTTACTTTTGCTTGGTGTTTGTATTCGCGAGAAAACCGCCATGATTTAATCTTGATCGATGTTCAACTAGTTTTTATCATGTGCAACAAATTCTTAAAAATGCTCGCCTCCACACAGACAGAAAATCCTCCCCATCTTCTCTATACACTTCAAAGACATGAAAAACAACTTGTCAACCAAAAGTAAAATTAATAGTTCTTTTATTGTGGATAATGGGCCTTAAACCTGTACGAGTTAACTGTAGACAAATGTCCTACACAAATTAGACTTGCTTGAATAACGAGGCCGTCAGGCGCCATTTTGGAATTTAAATCCGAGTTTATTTCAGAAAAATTGCCCTGCTAAATGTGCTGTCAATAGTAACGACTACCAGCTCACGATTATAACACCACAGGCTATCCCTCTGTGATTGGCTAGTTGTACTGAATAGTGAAGAGTGGTAGAGGCAATTATCGTGAACACATGTTGATGGTGCTGAGAATATTAGGTGAAAGTGCAGTTCATCTGACAGAAAAAAAAAGTTAGAATTCGAATTGTGTTCCCAGTAGGAATGAAGGATCCAATTACTGATGGATCACGTCGGGGAGATTTAAATGAACTATTGACTAAATTGGTTTGTTTCACTGATTCTTATGTAAAAAAAATCTCCAAACGTTGAAGAAGGAAACGATATATTAACTTAACCTTTTGCAATGAAAATTAAGAGGTTTGATCACTTTGTTTGTGATTTTCTGTTTAATATAGTCACTCTCGAAGTATTTCATAGGTACAAGGGAGTCCAAAAACATCGCTTTAACTTGATTTCATTATTCTGCATGATGGCAATCAAGTATAGATATAATCATAGCAGCGTCTGCTTAAAAAAACTTCATGGCTGATAAAAATGTACCAGAAATTCAAACGTGAGTCAAAAAAGGGGGGAAAAACAACTTAAATAAAAAGCACTATACCTTGTTGAAATAAGACGAGTCTTCAAACAGCGTATTATCAATTTGTTTGTTTAAAACGTAGGAGAAACTTTTATTTTGAATAATGTATTTCCTGGCACTGTTTCTGTTTTCCTTGTTGACCTTGGTCCCGTGTCCCTTTTTTACACACTCAATTTAATATTTTGCCTTTCGTCCTCTATTCTCTCTCTTGTCCCTCTTCATTCCCATTTCACTTATTCTTTCTGTTGATCATGTTCTCACTGCTTTCTTCCCTTAGTGTCCCTATTTTCACTATGTGGTACCTTTCCACCCTTCAGCCCACGTTTTTTTTTCTGTCAATTTACTCGACTCTCGGGGCGCAACTATAAATGGTGTCAGCGGAGATAAGGTGGGATTCTGGTGCGTCGACCTGATCCAACATGATGCTATGACGTTTCAGAATTTTAAAACCCACAGTTTTACGTTTTTAATGAATTTTTAATGAATATTTTAAACTATAACTCGTCGACAACAACCCGTGAAAATACTGAAACTATAGCAGATAATTGAGAGGTTTGCGTGCGTTGAGAAAACAGCGCGTACTTTGAGGTATATATAGCTCTTACCCGCTTTGGACAACCAAATTTATCATTCAACTGTACCCATTCAGGCTAAATAAAACTATCTTTAATTAACTTATCTTTAACTTATCTTTAAAAAATTTTGGCCTCCGCAACATCTAAATATGAATTTAGTGCGTAATTGCTTCCCTTTTAGAAAGACATAATTATTCCATTTCTAGGTTAAACTCTTATTAATAATTTTTTTTTGCTTATATTCACAACTAAATTTGTGTAATCAATTTGGAATATTAGGTCTACATTTTCGCGAAATAAAAATCCTCTCAGAATAGAATAGATCTGACTCTTGTTGTTTAACAACATCTTTTTAATTTTATGTTTCGACTCAAGTTTAGAAACACTTACTTCAGGACTTAATCGAAGACTTTTTGTTTAACAAATGTATAAAATAGTAGCGTTATCTTAGCGTTATCATTTCAGTAAATTACTTCAACTTGTTTGGAAATATATAATTGGTATTAATAAATTATAAGCCTGGATGTAGTCAATGACTTGCTTCTCGAATTCGCTTAAGTTAATTTTTTGGCAAATTTTCGCGTCGTTGATTCAAGTATCCACTTCGAATCATTCTTCGTTGATTTTAAAAATCTAGAGAAGCAAACACATAAAACATTAATTTCATGTTTGAAGTGCAAAACACACTAACCCCCATACGTGAACTCGGTGGTAGCCTTGGTAATCTAGAAAGAATTAAGCTCAAATTATTGATAATACAAAGAGAGTTCACTTATCTCAAGGCAATTGCATGGATTTTAGGAAAACACTTGCGTCCTCTTTTGATGTATAATCTTACATAGTTGTTGAAAAATGGTCGTTTGTACGTTTTCCTGCTTCCTTTTAAGCAGTGTGATTTTGTAAATCGTTTTGTCATCGATTAAGAGTGAATCTGATAGCTTTCTTTTGCCATCTGCGGACGAAATTAAGTGCTCAACTAACGAAAAAAAGATGCAAGTTCAGACTAGTAAAGAATTGCGTCTTCTATTCAGTCTACTCTCAATTATTTGCAAAGATCTTTTGGGAGAGAATTAGTGTTTATAGTTTACCAGGCTCATTAGCATAGTAACCCATAAAAGTTGTACTAAATTAAGATGTAAATAAATTATTACAATATTCTAGCAGATGGTGTAATTTTTCCCGCTGTGTTCCTACGAACTTTTTCTATTTGTTAATCGGCTTAAGGGCAATTTCGCCTTCATAAAGGCTCACAATGAAGCTGCTTTGAGTCACTTTCCATCGTGAAGTCGTCTAGCTAAAACATGAAATCAACAGCTTGGCTGGTCTGTTTGACGGTAATACTCAGTCTTACTGGGACAAGTTATGCCGTTTGGGGTCTGGAAGGAGGGAGTGGAAAAAGAAGCACCAACAAATTCGAGGTATGGATGAAATTGATTCCTTTGATTAAGCTCTTTTGGGAGAGTCCTAAACAAGTAATTTTAGCCATGAAAATGTCTAGTCTACGTAGCTATGGTCAGTTAGAAGTTTTTGATTCTCTTCGTATTCAGTATTTTATATTATTAGGTTTCCAAGTATCGACTAAAAATTAAATGGTGTATATCTTTAGAGCATTTTACAACTTCTACATTTATATTTTCACTAAACTCCCACTAAACTTAAAACTAGTGGTTTAAAATAAGTACTCAGTAATCACCCGTCAGCTATTTCTATCTTTTCTGTCTTCTTTTCGGTTACTTCTTCCTCTTTTTTTCTCAAAAAGCTTTAGTTCGAGTTTTGCCAAAAGATTCGGAATCTTTAGCTTTCTTTCAGATTATCGCCATATCTAATTTTCGACCTCAACTTTCTTTCATGTTCACGATAATTATGTTCTGGTCTTGTCTTCTTGGTTTCTGTTCTCGCTCCCTTGGTCGTTTTTTCACCACTTTACCTCCATAATACCAGAACTAATAGTATGTTAAAAACTATTATAAATATTTCGATTTTTCTTCATTATGTACTCACTGTAACTCGTGGATGCAATAAGCTTAGAAATGAAATCTAGTATTAAAGGAGGACGTACTAGCATCAAAATTGTTCAACATTCAATTAAGCTGAAACTTCATTAAAACTACACTGAAAGACTCTCAAAGAGTTGTTCAAAAACTGGTTTGTTTGTTTTCTGAAAAATCTCATGGGAAGAATTAGATTTTAATGAATCTTTAGAGGTATCAGTGACGTCATACACTCCACACAAACATTTACCTCCATACATTCCTTTGTAATTTGTAATTGAAATATCTCCATGTAAATGTTCTACATTGAAGAAAACTGGTCAGAAAATGAATCCGTCTTAGCCTAAACAATGTAAGAAAACTCCTTCTCGCAAATTTTTAGTGTCAAAGAAATATATTTTTTAAGAAACAAAACATAAACTGATGAAGAAATGTCTGGAGCTGAATGCTGAGGTTGAGCGTATGACATCATGCGAACGAATTTGATGCTAGTCCTCCTTTAAATGAAATGGTATAAGCAATATATTTAATAACTAAATGCCGTTTCCCCTGCATCTGTACTCTAATAGATGCACAGATGACGTCAAAATGTGGTGAGGTCAAAAAAGTAAACCACGAGACAAAGTCGGAAAGGGGTGACTGTTCTCGCTACTCTTTCTTGTTCTTACTACATTTTGACATCTTTTGTGCATCTATTTGTTTATATAAAATTCATCGAAGTATTTCAACCAATCAGATCACGCGTAAGATTCAATGACGTCATCTATGCGTATGTACAGTGATTACACACGGTCTCGACCAATCGGAGCGCGCGTAATATAACAATTATTATATCACTGTTAAATCGATATCATATCGTTGCTATAAAAGAAATATCTTTTTCAAGATATCATTTACCACATCGAGTTGTTTCTTATCAGGTTTCTTTGAATTTTAGACTTTATATACTCGGAAAAAATTCCAAATTCCGAAACTGTTAAAAACGGTAACTTTAAAAATAAAGAATCAATGAAAGCTGTGAAACTGAAGAATTTATAACAGGAGAAAATTGAAGTACCAGAGTGATATAACGACTTTAATTAATTTCATCTGAGTATTTCTTTGCTGTGGTCCAATATATGGCTGTAATATCGACGATCACTCCAGCTGATTTGATAGCTCAGTTGGTAAAGCGTTGACATGTGGCCCAGGGTTGTTGGGTACAAGTCTCACTTCAGTCAGAAGTTTTTCCTGTCTCCCGGGCTTGCAACCAGGCACTTCAATTTTCCCTTATTTCTCTTGGTAAAAACTACACAACAGTTTTATAAATGATGTCAGGGATATCGAAACGTCGACTGTCGCTTATTGTTGAGTTAAAACTGTTAGCAAATCTACCGTCGTTGTACATAAGGATATTTAAAAATAGAAAATAAAACAATCAAGCGAGCGTTGACTCCGCCGACGTAAAGCCTGTGGCAGCAACTGAGTGATTATCTTACAACGTTTAGCTTGAATCCAATCACTTCCCTCTCGGGTTTATTTAGTATATAATTTGACAGAAGCAAAATATTTTCAATTCCTTAGGAAATATTTAATTTACAATTTGCTTGAAAATTGAGCTTGAAAAGGATGTAGTGCAAAAGGTCTATTAGAGAAACGATGCCTTCAGGCAAAAGTTATTAAGCAACAAATCACTAATAGCTAAAATAACTTCTCCGTATCTCTGTTTTTCCTCGGCCTTTTTCCTGTCTTTTTGTCGACTTGTTTCTGACGGTTTAACATTTAACTTCAGTTAATAAATCTAGGTAATGAGATATTATTTACTATGATTCATGGAAAGTCAAATTTGATTCACACCATATACGGAATTAACGGCAAAACTACTCAAAATTCAACATGATTGCTATCCACGAGTTTGCCATTACACGGCTGTTTGAGGCGCCTATTAAAACTCTCGAGCGTGAAATTAGTATTTAAAGTAAAAAAGGAAGGAAGGAAAGAAAAGAAGGAAAGAAAGAAAGAAAGAAAGAAAGAAAGAAAGAAAGAAAGAACTGAAAGAAAGAACTGAAAGAAAGAACTGAAAGAAAGAACTGAAAGAAAGAACTGAAAGAAAGAAAGAAGGAAGGAAAGAAAGAAGGAAAGAAAGAAAGTAAAGAACTCTAGTATGGAGCCAGAATTAGAATATCAAGTTGCTGGTAACCGATCAAAATGCATAAAAGCGATTAAGAACGATTAATATGCAAAACGTAAAAAGACTAATAACTGAGATAAAGAATAGATTGAAAGTCTGGAGGCAGGTAAATTGCTTGCGGGAAGGAATCAATGGAAATAAAAGGCAGAAAGCAAAGGGAAAAAGACATTTAGGCAGACGAATCCAATCATGGAACTCCTTGAAAATAAAAAGGTCAAAATAAGGGAAGATTAGATTATAAGATTGATAATGAAAATGAGGAAAAACACGTTCAATTCGATAAGAAGTAAAACCAAGAGACCTTAATACATTAATAGTAAACGCTGTACGACCTCTAACAGTTTACTCATCATGTATCTCACATGATTACATTTTAATTTCGCGATTTTCTCGATCAAAAAACATCGCGACTAGTTTTAAGTGTCGCTCATTAAGGTGATAGACACTGTGGCTTTTCACGTTTTTTTGTTTTTGCCAAATGGAAGTATCGCGAAATATATGACCTCCAAAATTGCAAAAGTATTTCATGTATGAAGGCATACCACAATTATCAACCACGCAAAAAACTGAATAGAAGATAACTCTATTATAACAGCTTCTCTAGAAGAAGTTGCTACATCGAAGCTCGTGCAGTTTAAAAAACTGATTCATGGTAATAGAATTCAAACTGATTTTCAGTCAACTCATGATTTTTTTCTGTTTTCTTTTTCTTAATTTCTGATATTCATTTCTAACTAAGGATAACTTATGGACGTATCTCTGTTTGGACAAAATTTCTGCAGAGGAAGAAAATGAACTGAGCAAATTCTGGGTTTCATTCATTTAGCAATGTTGAACGAACGGTGAGACGCTAATGAGAAATCGTTTATTGAAGTTCATCCAAGATGGCTGCCGTGACGTCACTTATACGACAAGGGCCGGTTGTACGAAGGGTGAATAGCGCTATTCAGCGGATAAATCCTTATCCAGCGGATAAAATCTATACAAAATCTTTACAGTAGATAACTCTTATCCGGTGGATAACTTTATCCAACCTTCGTACAACCGGGCCCAGAGCATTTGGTATGCAGTAGCAAAGTTGGTCGGTAAAAGCAAGAGATCATAATACTAAAAGAGCGAAACTGGCGGATTGATGTCTGCGCGATGTATTTGGTTATTTGTTGAGTATAAACTCGGCGGGCTTTCGACCCTCCTCTCCCCGGCTCAGTATGCGTTGCTAAGATTCGTGCATTTTGTGACGGAGTTTGACCGAGTTAAAAAGCTATTAGTGTGAAACAGACCGCGCCGTGCATTGGCCGTGATGTCTATAAAAACATTTGAAATTCCTGCGGTAACCGTGCCGTGACCGTGCGGTGCCGTTTTCACAATCATACGAAATCTACTCTATCATAACTCGGCGCGGGCTATGCCCTAAGAGTAAAAAAACCGAGATTCTTTAATAGCGATTCATTCATGGGTTTCCATTATTTTAACTCAGAAAACTCGCGCAACAGGAGTCCTCATTTATAATTGCTTTAGGCTAAAGTTTAATACCATTTCTAATTGCTTTCTGTACTTACAGTTCATGTAATTATATGCAACCAATACTCCTTTGTAATTAATTGCTCAGTCTTTTTTATTATGTTTGTTCATAAACTATATATCATGCAGAATTCCGGAGATTTAATAAAAACCTACAAATTATTAGCTTCAATATAATTACAGTCGGCAACATTTTTATAGCTCGAACAAATGGGGAAAACTTTGTTTAATTGCTTTTTTATTCCTACGAAGGCAGGGACACCACAACAGCGCTTTTGCGTCAATTGACAGTGAGCTCTGTAGCGTTATAGACCAGGGCCCGGTTGTACGAAGGTTGGATAAAGTTATCCACCGGATAAGAGTTATCCATTGCATATATTTTGTATAGATTTTATCCGCTGGATAAGGATTTATCCGCTGGATAGCGCTATTCACCCTTCGTACAACCGGCCCCAGACCACACACACCGGCAACGCCATGGCCTTTACTGTCCCCGAATACTGGTGTGGCGTTTCTTTAACGCGTCCCTCCAATGCAAGGATATGTGTAGTAGTTTTTGGAGAGAGGGGGCTTACGGTTTTATAGTCCTTATCTGAGAAGACATGAAGGTCTAGCCATTTGCAGATTTACTTTACAAGAAGGCAGCACCTTCTCAATTATTTCAACTATTTTCTGAGCTCGTGCATGCACTAAAATTGCGAATATCTTACTTTAGTTTTCTGAGGAAAAAGTTATCGTGTTTATGTACTTTTTTTCCAGTAAAAAGCAAATGGTCAAACGTACATGCGTTTGATTCGTCCTATGGAATATAGTTCATAAAAATTGTGTTATGCGTCATCAAAAAGAATTAAACTATATTTTGAGAGATCAAAAGGTGGGATATCTTAGCAAATCAAAGAGAAAATGAGAAATAAGATATATATCAATTAATTGAATAAGAATAATCTTACTGCATAGGAAAGATAAGAGATTTGCACAGTTAAATATAGAAGATGTTAGTAATATAAGTGAGACAATGTGAGGAATGAGAGGTTTTGACCCAAAAGAAAGTAACATAGTCAACGAAAATTGTAGCAAGAATTTAAAAAAATTAAAAAAAGTTGGATGGACTGAGACTTTGCGTAAGTAAAACTTGAGGTGATATGAAATACATTTCCACACTGAGCAAAACTATATGACCTGGTAGAAGAAAAGCTAGCAACAGACTTTGAGATCAACAAAATTTAAACAGCAAATTCTGTCTTGCTATCACTCGCCAAGCTAATCAACTTCACTAACAGCTTTTACTTGTTTTGCAGGCAGAAAAGATTGCTAAAAGAATCTGCGCAAAAGAATATAATGTTGAACTCTGTAAATCCCTTATTGAAGACTACAAGCTGGACCAAAGGCAAAGTAACCGTGGACTTCGACGACCGAATGATTACTGAAAATGAATAAAAAAGATGAATACACCAGCTATATTGATTCGTAGTTATGTAAGAGACACCTAGATTTGTAAAATAAACACAGGATGTTATAAAGTGATTTAATATTTGTACTTGGGGATGATTCTGTAAAAATAAAACACCGGATAATGAATGTATATTTTCAAAACTGGGTTTCACCGGTAATTTGAAGTGTTCAAAGCAGCGATTTTACACCAGTGAGCGACCAAGCGCGCTTTTCAAACCAGTAAAACTAAAAATCTTATTACTCGTGCCCAGGCCGTAGGCCGGCACGAGTCTAGGTTTACCTTTTCTATAAGTCTATCTTTCGTCGTCGTCGAGAATCTGCCATGAAAACGAGGCAGTCATGAAAACGAGGCAACGCACGTGTTAGAATGATGCAACAATCGATCGTGACTTGCACTACGCAAGGTAGCTGGTGTTCAGGGTGTTGTGATTTGGATTTCGTCATGGTGAATTTCTTTCCTGCTGGGACGCTCAAAAGACATACAAACGCACACGCCGTTCGCTGGTAGACCCACACTAAAAGATGTCGAGCTTAGTTTCGAAACGGGTCGGTCCGCGAACTCAAAAGAAAGTCAAAGATACTAGAATGAATTCAAATGAAACTCAAATGAACTCAAATGTATTCAAATACTCAGAGGACTTAGAGGAACAATCAAACACTAACTTTTTAGTAAGCAGGTACTTCATTGACAACTACACTGAAGATCAGCGAGCAAGAAAAAACATCCCGACGAACAACATGGACGCCATATTGGAATCTTTCAGGATAACATTTAATGCATTAACACAGGAAAGGACCCTTGCCCTTTGTGGACTCGTATCAGTGACTACGAGGATAAGTTTTTTATGTATTATATTGTTTTTGTTTACAATGTTGATCAGTTTTTTAAACAGCCTATCGTTCTTTCAAATAACAGTAGCAACCGTGTTGATGACTGTCTTCTGCATTGTTCTTGCACAGGAGGCCCAAGCTCTCTATGAGAGGCGAATATTACAAAGCTTTGTATGGGAGTTTAGGTTCCGCTTTATTACTCCGTAAATAATAAAGCAAATACACTCTAACGGTTATACAGTGCTTCTTGTGTTATTGGTATTCTCTGGTAGCGATTTTACTGGGCCATTTCGTCAATTTTTTGCTGAGTTCTCTTTCCACTACTAAGAAGGAGGAAAGGAAGGAAGGCTTCGTCAGACCAACGGACTGACCCACTCTCGAAAATCGCTCGATTCTCAGACTAAACCACGTCCCCTTGCTTCGGTACTCCGCATCACGAAAGCCAGATAGTTGTCCTTCAAGTTTATCGAAAAATATCCCACAAAAGTTCTGCCGTCGAGGAATCAATCCAGCGAGAATTTCAAATAACCAGCCATTTTGAAGCCTTCGGACCCGCGGCAAGAACTTCTTGTGCAGCTTGGCGACCGTTACGGTCAAATTTCTTCCAACTAGTCCCCCCCTGGTCAGGAAATAGTAAGCCGCGATGAAGACTTTTTCAGTAGAAATAAAACGATTTCAGCTAAATTTTTTACACTTATCAAGGTTTGAATAATAGTAAATACGTGATAAGTGTAAAAAATTTAGCTGAAATCGTTTTATTTCCATTGAAAAAGTCTTCATTATTTTCTGACCATGGGGGGACTGGTTGGAAGAAATTTGCCCGTGCCAGGCTTTAACGGTCGCCAAGCTGCACAAGAAGTTCTTGCCGCGGGTCCGAAGGCTTCAAAATGGCTGGTTATTTGAAATTCTCGCTGGATTGATTCCTCGACGGCAGAACTTTTGTGGGATATTTTTCGATAAACTTGAAGGACAACTATCTGGCTTTCGTGATGCGGAGTACCGAAGCAAGGGGACGTGGTTTAGTCTGAGAATCGAGCGATTTTCGAGAGTGGGTCAGTCCGTTGGTCTGACGAAGCCTTCCTTCCTTTCCTCCTTCTTAGTAGTGGAAAGAGAACTCAGCAAAAAATTGACGAAATGGCCCAGTAAAATCGCTACCAGAGAATACCAATAACACAAGAAGCACTGTATAACCGTTAGAGTGTATTTGCTTTATTATTTTGTTTGCAGTTTTAAACAGTTTCATAAGCAGTCTATCGTTCGTTCAGCTATCAGTAGCAAGCGTGTTGATCGCTGCCATGTGCATGGTTCGGTTGTACAACATTTCATAAGTGTCAACACAGACACTAGTAAACTCTCTACAAAATGACCTGCGATGTGTTTTGAAAAAACTGTACAATTATCTGTATTTGTTATCCCAATAAAGAGTCGCATGTATTTCCAGGAATAGCAGGTCTCGTTATGCTAAATTTCGTATTCATCAGTATGTTGAGCACAAGCCTCGTGTTGTTTCCTCGTGATCGAGAGCCGAGTAGAGTCCGAGTCAAAACTGCTCACACGTATTTTGCACAAAGCAGAAAAATACGGAAAAAGGTTAAAAATTATGTAATGAAAAATGTGCCTATGTCGTCTAGGATGCATTGCTTTGTCAATAAATGTAATTTTGATCACGAAGGAGTGAAGTATCCCAGGAGTTATCATCGAAAGTTTAATGAGATACCCTACTATTGCTTTGCTCTAGACGTTCACTTTTTCTCTTTCATAAAAGAGTTTTGCTAAGTTTATTTATTATTCTCCCCTATTGTCAAATCCAAGTTCACAAAAATCTACTTCCTGTGGTTTATCCCATGTTTTCAAGAGCCTTAATCACAGAATCAACCACTGTAATTTTACCCTAAGCAGAGATGTAGAAAAAAATCCTGGTCCTGGCACAGTAATTGATCCCAACAAAACAATTTGTGCTCCATATTCTCAAGGTAACACTTTATTATATGGGCCAAATGCTGGTCAGTCATTGTGTAGCCATGTCCCTGTGTGCATTGATATACATAGGAACTCAATAAGTTGTTCAGCAGATTTAGTAAGGATTATCAATACTGGGAATGAGTTATATTCTGTCCTGTCAAGATTGTGCAACCAAGATTTTTTACTATTGACAGAATTACTTCAAATGGTAACTGTATTAGAAACTAATTATCAGATGGAATACAGCCCAAGTTATACTGGCAATATACATCATGTCTCATCAACTGTTGATTTCCTCTACTGCATGCCCCTAGGTAATGCTATGCAAATTTTAATTGGAGAAAATTACCAGTCATTTCTGCTAACTATCCAGTGTAGCAAAGTAGCTATTTACTGTTATGGCGATGGAAGATTTAGGATATTTGACTCTTACGCTCGTAGTTCATCTGGTCTCCCCCATCCTCAAGGTACTTGTGTACTCCTGGATGTCAATGACATCAATGCTTTAGCAAATTACTACCAGAGTTTGTATGACCATTTAACAGGTTTATTTGAACTCAGAGGAGTTCGTATTACTGAGCTATGCATAGAAAGCAATAATACTGAAAATCCTTTTAAGCCATGTGAACAGACTGAAGTGATTTTCAAACCTGTAGATGATGATCAGCAAAGCAATAGGAGTAACCTCAAATTTGAATGTCAATAATACCAATGGTATTCCTTTGAAGAGTTGCTGTGCTCTGTCAATTTACTGTATTTGTTTCTCTGTCATTAAAGCCTGTGGCTACTGGAATTCAGTTACCCTGGACTTAATTTCTGAAGATGGAGGCATTTTTCATACTCAAATAATTGAAAGTTTCAACAAACAGCACCTTACGATTAACCATTTGCCAGCAAGCCTTCAGATCTATGATGCAGATATCAGGGTGACTCATAATTTGCACAAACAAATAAAATTGAACTGCATGAATGAAACTAGCAAATTAGAACTCCAGAACATATTAATGAAGAATATAAATGCCAATACTGGTTTATTGCATAGCTCTCCACTTTTTGCATTTGCTGCATTTTTAATCGTAAATCCAGGACCACTGACTTTTATCTCATAGTGTTAAGCGAGGATGGAAACTTTGAAGTATTTGAAAAAGTAAACAATGCTCCATTACTAATACAGAAAATGATGGATATTACAACAAAAAGAGTTCAATGCAATGCGCTAGATTGCTGCATTCTATTTCTATCATGCTCAACTCAGCTGTCAAACAGTATGAGACAAAGTATTCTTAGAAAACGCAAATCAAATGCAAAAAGCAAAAGCATTACCGAGAAAGGCAAGAAACAACGTTTGTCTGAAAAAGCAGAACAATATAGGTCCACAAATCCTAAAAAAAGGGAAAAGAACCTTTCACGTTTGCGCACTAACAGTCAAGCACGGTATGATTCCATGGATACTACTGAAAAACAAAAATCGCTTATCAGACATGCGCACTAACAGTCAAGCATGGTATGATTTCCATGGATACTACTCAAAAAACAAAATCGATTATCAGACATGCGCACTATTAGCCAATCATGGTACATTTCCATGGATACTACTGAGAAACAAAACCGTTTTTCTGCTAATCAAGCTTGGTACAACTCCTTGAATCCTGCAAAAAAAGAAAAACTTTTATCAGACATGCAATCTAATTCCCATTTGTATCACTCTAAAAGGAACAAACTGCATGAATTAGATTACTATATAACAACTTTTCAAAGAAAGATACGAGAGGCCCCATACTATATATGCACTGTCTGTAACAGGTTACTATACAGAAAAACAGTTATCACATTAAAAGAAAGTAAATACAAAATTCAACGCCTGTTACAGGAAAGAAGTCATTTGATGAAAAACAATACATCTGTAAAACCTGTCATTCTAAACTTATGAAACAACAAATACCATGTAAGTTGGTGAAATACCACCTGAACTATCAGTCTTGGAAAAACTTGAACAAATACTTGTTGCACGGAGAATTGTGTTTGAAAAAATAGTAGTAATGCCCAAAGGTGCACAAAGAAAGATTAAGGGAGCAATTTGTAATGTGCCAGTTGAATGTGATCAAACATGCAACACATTACCACGCCCCCCTGAAAGATCAAGCATTATAATGTTAAAGAGAAAACTTCAGTTTAGAGTCCATGTATACTTTCAAGCTGTTCGCCCGGAAATGATATTATGTGCGCTGATCTGGCTGAAAATAAATGATCCATTGTACAGTGATATTGCTGTTGACATGAGCAACATCCATTCAGATCTTATATCCCTTCAACAAGACTGTTCAAATCAAAATAGTGAAGTCTTGAGTGATGAAAATGACACTGTAAAGAGCGAACACTCAATTACTAAAACTAATGGCACTGTGTCAAGTTCCCATGAGCAAAACTATGCAGACAATGCTAATACCACTGATGATAATAAAGAGAAGGATGACCCTTTGAATGAATTTAGAACACCATCAAATGAGACATGTCTACAATCTGTTATACTTGATTATCCTGTTACTGTGGAAGAAAATGATCAAGCATCATTGGGAAATGAAATCTACAATATTGCACCAGGTGAGAACAGACACCCTGTCTCATTCATGACTGACAAACAATGTGAAGAGCTGGCATTCCCTGTACTATTTCCTAAAGGCGAATTTGGTTATAATGTTGAGCGCAATGTTAAATTATCAGTAAAATATTTCAATGCATGATTGTTACATTACAGTGGCCACTTTGCAACAAATCCAGAGTATCTATTCTTTGCCCAGTTTATAATAGAACAAAAAAGATCTCTGACAGCATTAACATTGCACTTAAAAAGGTACATAGTCAGCCCGTCTGTTTACAGAACCTCATTTGCCAAGATCAAGCTTACTTATTTTTACGACAAATCCCAGGAAGTCCTCCGTATTGGCAAAAGTTTATGTATGAAGTGGTTGCCATGGTGAAACAACTTGGTATTCAAACATGGTTTATGACATTAAGTTGTGCTGATCTCAGATGCCCTGAGTTGTTTCAGATAATTGCCAGAAAACAAGGCAAGAATATGACTAATGAAGAAGTTGATGCTCTGTCTTATAATGAAAGATGTTCAATGCTCAACCTCAATCCTGTTGTTGTTGCTAAGCACTTCCAATACCGGGTGGAAACATTTTTTACTGACGTTCTGCTCTCTAATGCAAACCCAATAAGAAAAATAGTCTACTATGCACTTCGGATTGAATTCCAAATGAGAGGCTCTCCTCACTTACATGCTTTGATATGGACTTCTAAGTTAAACAGTGACAATTAGCAAGCTTACATAGATTTCATTGATAAGCATGTACAGGCCTACCTCCCTGATAAACAAAAAGACCCTCAATTACATGAGCTAGTTAAAACATACCAAAAGCACAGCCATTCAAAGACCTGCAGAAAGTATAAAAACATTCGCTGCCATTCAACTTTGGACAGTTTTTCACAAACAGAACAGTCGTGGCTGAACCACTCTCAAATGATATTGATCAGGACATGAAAACTAACATACTTGAAAAAAGAAGGGAAACCCTTACTTTAGTAAAAGAGAAGATAGGTGATGTATTGAATCCAAGTAAACCAAATTATGACTCAACACTGACAGAATCTGATATTTTCAGCTCCAATGGTATAACAGAAGACCAGTACTACTCAGCATTACCTGTTTCATCTGATTCTGATTACGAATTGCACCTGAAACGTCCAATAGACAGTTGTTTTATTAACAATTATTTTGTGGCTGGAATAAAAGGGTTTGCCGCTAATGTTGATTTACAGCCAGTTTTCAACCACTACAAGTGTATAACATGTGTGTTCATACTTCACCAAAGATGAGACTGAATGCTCACAAGCTATTTTGAATGCAGCAAGGGAAGCTAAACATGCCAATATGAACATAAGAGATGGATTAAAGAAAATTCGTGCTGCATTCCTGTCAACCAGAGAGGTCAGTTCACAAGAATGTGTATACCGATGTATGCCTGAATTATGGCTAAGGACGATTTTCCCGGCAGCACTCTTTGTCAGCACTGACTTACCAGACTGAAGAGTGCGCATTGCAAAATCTCAAGAGGAACTTGAGGACTTTGATGATGAAAGTACTGATGTGTACAAGTCCAATATAATTGAACGCTACACTAAGAGACCACAATCTATTCCTTGTGTTAACAATCTCTGTCTAGCAGAGTTTGCCTCTTATTATTATAAAGATTATAGGAAGGAATATGAAGACACAGCTGATGCCCAGCCACAAGTGCTCACAGACAATTTGATTGAAGTTCGACATACCTCAGAAAATGTAGAGTCTTCACTTCCAGGCCAAATCAGATTAACAGATACTAATGAAATTATGAAACGCAGAAACGTCAAAGCTGTAATTAGATATCATACACCAAACAAGAGAAAGGAGCCTGAAAAGTTGTTTCATCACTTGCTTATGCTCTACTCTCCTCGGAGAAATGAAAGTAAACTCTTGGGCAGTGATGGTACCTATGCATCAAAATATTATGAGCCTGATATTCAGCCAATAGTAGATCACAACAGGTCTATTTTTGAATCTGACACAGAAGCACTCGAAAGTCTAAGAAACAACCAAGGCATCATTCATTCAAATGATTCTTGGAATGACCAAGAAAATGACGATGTAAATAATGAAATGCAAGATGATCCACATCCAGAGGAATCTTTCAGTGAACAATTACCTTCACATCTGCCTTCATCAGATTCTGATTAACATGTACTTTCAGGGATAACAGGGTATACTCAACCTACAGCTAATATCTGATGATGAACTACGACATGTGCATAAGATCTTAAACAAAGACAACGATATGCATTTGATCAGTGTTCTCTCCTGGTGTAGAAATAAAATGAAAAATATGAATAGTCTGAAACCGCAAGAAGTCAAAGAAATATTTCTTTTCATCACAGGAGGTGCAGGAGCTGGTAAAAGCCATTTGATTAAAACAATATACCATGCTGTAACAAAGACATTTCAACATGCATCCCATGAACCCTGATCTGCCATCAGTACTTCTAATGGCTCCAACTGGAGTTGCTGCTATAAACATCAATGGAACAACCATAAACACAGCTCTGGGAATTCCAAAAGAAACAGGTGCAACTTTAAAACCCCTGACAGACCAAAACAGAACACAAATGAGGATCTTTCTATCTCAATTGAAGCTTATTATAATAGATGAGATTTCTATGGTTGGTAAATACTACCTTACTACACATTCATCAAAGGACTAAAGGAAATATTTGACAGCACCAGCTCTAAACTTTTTGCTGGCAATAAGCATCATTGCTGTAGGTGATATGTATCAACTACCACCAATAAAGAGAAAACCAGTATTTGAAAATTACAATAATGAGACATACAACCTGTGTCATCCCTGGCATCTTTTCTCAATGATAGAGCTCACTGAAATTATGAGACAAAAAGATGACCAACCATTTGCCTGAGATGCTGAACAGATTTTCGTACTGCTACCCAAACTGAGAAGATATTAAATGCATTCAGTCAAGATCAATAGACCCAACAGATGATAACTATCCATCAGATGCTATTCATATATTTGCTGAAAACAGACCTGTCAATGAGCACAACAACAATAAACTAGAGCAATTACCTGGACCTGATGTTTCAACTTAGGGCAACAGACCAGTATCCTAAGAATGTTTCTCAGAATGACATTGATAGAGTTTTATCAAAAGGAAGATCTGAAACAGGTGGACTAGATTATGATATCTTTGTCAAAGTAGGTGCTAAGGTAATGCTAACAAACAACATTGACATTGCAGATAGACTGATTAATGGCCAAATAGGGACTGTCACTTAAAATTGATATAAACCAAATTACACAAAAACCAACTGTCATTTACATCAAATTTGATGATGACAAAGCTGGCAAAAATATGATTGCAAAATCTAGCAATCCTATTGTTAGAGAAAACATGCTGTGCCTATTGAACCAATACTAGCAAGAATTAAAATAAGATCAGGTAAACCATCTTCACCAGAAATACAAAGAGTACAATTCCCTATTACATTAGCATATGCTGTAACAATACATGAAGTTCAAGGGACTCTCTTTGAATGAGGGTTGTGATAAGTTTTGAACTATTCAAACAGAGATCATTCAACCATGGACAAATTTATGTTGCCTTAAGCCGTTCAACTTCTATAAATGGTATTTACATCCTAGGAGAGATTCAAAGTAAACATGTAAGAGCAGACCCTAGAGTACACAAGGAATATGAAAGGTTGAGAGAAACTTCACCAGTGCAGCCACAAAATATAATTTCAGAACACAGCAGCTCATCATTAACCATTTGTGTTCTTAATGTGAGGTCACTGCAAAAACACAGCATTGATATCAAACATGACTCAAACCTTTTCAATGCCGATATGATATGTTTTTCAGAAACACAACTTCTCCCTAGTAACAATGACAGTGAAATAAAAAATAATTTACATCCCTTCACACTATGTAGGCAAGATCATTCCTCTGACAGATATTCCAGTTTAGCTATCTGTTCAAAAAGCAACCTGGAAATCAAAGAAAGTGACTACTTCCCTGAAATTAATGCACTCAAAGTTGTTGTTGTTAACAATAAGGCAACAGTCCCCATACAATGCTTCTACTTTATCGTAAACGCAGTTCCAACATTACACTGTACCTAAACAGCATTACACATATTCTGAATAACTATGAAGTAGATATCATACTAGGTGACTTGTAATCTAAACTATTTAAATGACAATGAAGTCCAGCCCACTCAATGGCCTCATGGAATCCTTAACACTATAATCAAACTGTTGAAAGCCCAACGTTTATATCATCAGGAAGTTTACTAGACCATGTCTATGTCAGAAATGAAATGTTAAGCATAATTGATACTTCTGTAGCTAGTGTGTACTATTCTGATCATGATGCCATTAAGATTTCATTAAATTTCAAATAAACCGTTAATTTACAAAACTGTAATTATATGTTTTCATCAAGTTATAAAAATGTTTGCAAGCAGTTGAAAATAATGTTAAACAGTCATCATTGGCTTGACAGACTTCACAGGAAACAACTAAATATCACCTCTAAAAGAATTATAGACTTAGCAAACTAAACTCCTGAACATTGACTTAATTCACAGAAATCTTATATTTACACAAAATGGAAATTGAAGGTAGCTATACATTTGCTCAGCTTTCCCACTTTAAGTGGGATCACTGACACCTTTACGGTGTCTCTCAACAATCTTCAACCAGGGACTGCAGAAAACACTGGAGAGCTGGGATGCTATATAATATATAGCCACTTTCTGTGCTACCTAGTCAAATATTCTGTTTGAAATTACATTTTTGACTAGGTAGTCTGCTACTTCTACTTTATTTTCAAATGCTAGTCCCCCACTCCCACTTCTCAAGGTGTTCTGTAGTCCCTGTCAACATTGAGCACAAGGTAAGTAAAATGCTGTTTCATTATAGCCAAATCAATTTAATAAGTATAATAATATATAGCTTCTACTAATCTTTTGCAGGTTGCTCAAATGAATGTAATCTACATATAACATATTAGCTGCAATGGACGTATATCCAAGCATTCTATTCAGACAAGTACAAATAATGGATAGTTTTACTATACTGAACAACAATTATAATTATTCTAACAATATCTATGGCAAACTAAGAGGGTGGCATTCAAGTGAAATAGATAATTCTACATTGAATCTGAGTACAAGTACAAGTACAGTAATTGAAACAATAATCCTACATGTATATGGCAAACCAAGTAAGGGACCATCAACTACTAACAATGGATAACTGTATATTGACCCCAGGAGGTCCTTCAAGTACTTCATTGACTACAAGTTCAGTCATTCAAACAATAATAATCTATATGGCATGCCAAACCAAGGAGCTATAATCAATTACAAAGGATAACACTTACTGTATTGACCATGCAGCTACAAGTAAAATATTCAACCAATATCAATTAATCTGTATGGCAAAGGAAAGGTGACCATCAACTACAATGCATTTAACTATATTGATGCAGTACAAGTACAGTTATCCAACCAGTGAATAATAATCTATATTGCAAACCATTAAGGATGATGTGGCCATCAACTATAGTGGATAACTATTGCCTCATCAGTAGAAGTACAGTTATCAAACCAATAACAATCTATGATTGGCAAACCAAGGAGGTGGCCATCATAACTATAATGCACTTATAACTACATTGACTCAGTACAAGTACAGTAAATTATTCAAACAATAATACTCATATGGCAAACCAAGGAGGTGGCCATCCTATAATCATCGATAACTGTATTGACCTACAAGTAAAATTGTTCAACCATAATCTATCAATCTGTATGGCAAACCAAGGAGGTGGTCATCAACAGGTACTATGCATTTAACTACATTGACTCAGTACAAGTACAAGTACAGCAATTCAAACAATAATACTCTATATGGCAAACCAAGAAGGTGGCCATCAACCACAGTGGATATCAATCTACAGTATTATGGCAAACCAAGAAGGTGATTGTCAACTACAATGCATTAACTACACTGAATATGTGGCAAACCAAGGAGGTCACTTTGATAGTAAATCAATTACATATGTAACTGATCTAAGAGAACTATACAAAAATATTTAATTATGGCAATCCAAAAGACAATCTTCAAATTCATTATGCATACTTTGACTATAAACATACAATGTAATTAATTGATATTTAATATTTATCTGTAGAAAGTCCATACTGTTGACAATCAGGATTTTCTACTCTATACAAAAATAATCTGTATAGACACTTGTATAAGCTTATTAAGTTACCCTCATGTGATAAATATCTCAGATTAAAACATAAAACAAAAAAAACAAAAAAACACCCTCCAACAATGATAAGTTAAATAATGCGACGAATACTTACATTGCAGCTAATATTCTATTGGTGACAATTATGCTTTGTAATTAAGCTTCCTTATCAGTAAACTTAACTTAATTAAAGTATTAAAAAAGGTTTGCAATGAATGATCGATCCAGCTTTCTAACCATTTACCCTGACAAAACTTCTTATATCTCATGTTTATCCAAACTTACATAATCTATAAACATTTAAACCTTGCACATTAACAATAGTTACCTTATCTATAGCCCAAATAACGAGAAATTCCGACCTACAATCGACCTAGTACAGCACATTTCCATGTTTCTCCAATTTTTAAAATGGCCGCCAATCTTTCGTACCCAGTCCCTTTACTAAGCGTTGTCACGCAATGCGGTGGTAATACATGTAAATTACAGACATAGCTACTGTCAGGAATTCAATAGTGTTGTATCAAGAGAGCATAAATATGTATCCATGTATCGGAATGCCAACAAGGTTACAGTTGACGGTTGACTCCATGTAAAGGGAAACTGTAGGACACACAGGTAGCCCAACTGAATGCCTATATTAGGCAGGTAATTAGTATCTACTCAAAATTCTTTCACGAGTAAACGCACCCTTGTGCGTCTATAGTTTATATATTTTCATGGAATCAAGGCTCTATTTGACCTGATGCGTTTGGTCACGTAATAGATAAAACATCTGAAACATGAACGCCGAAAAAATACACGATTTGTTATTGTGTCAAAAACGTCGTTGTAGAAGTCTTTGCAGCAAAAAATTAAGATATATAGTGAAATAAAAAGTTGAATAAACTGGTATATTTTTGCATGTTGGGATAAAGGCAAACACTAAGCTGCTGACAGACAAATTGACTAATCAGATATTCTCTAAAAAGGTCAAAAAAGGTCTTTATTATGTTACGGTTAAGTGAAGAATGCGTGAAACGGCTCGGGGAAGAGTACGCACGGGGCCGGTCACTGAAGGGCTCCCGGGGCACGAGTGAACGCACGTGTGCGTCTAGTTTTCCTTAGATTAAAAAAAATCATTTTTGGAGGGTCCTCTTCTCCTCCCAATCCTACGTCCCCCTTCTAAATTATGTGTGTCTAAGCTGTCAGATTGAAGCTAGGCCAAAAGGATTTCTGAAGATGCATCTTGCACCCATAGGGCGGGGAGGGAGGGGAGTATTTGCCAAGTGGTCGTAGGACATTTCTTCATGACTGATCCAATTTCGATTATTTGACTAAATTGAGCAAACATTGTTTTTCCTGCATTACTCTCTGGTGCCCACAAAACTGCTCCAAATTGAAGTTGCAGTTCTAGTTGAATAGAGGGATTTCACGGCAGCCATGTTTGTGGTTAAAATAATAGAGCTTTTTTCCCAAGAGAAATGAAATCTTTTCTAATTCAAAAACTTTCTATTGTACTTGCCTACAAACATGGCTGCCATGAAATCCCACTATAAACATTTACTGTATGTATGAGAAAGTAAACTGAGCAGCTTGTACTGTTGTTGACATCATAATACTGTACATTTATTGCATTTTGACACTTTATTCTAAACTGAAGATGTTTAACAATTTCGTATGGAACACGAAAGAAAATTGCATTCTATGTTTGTATTTTACAAATATTTTACTGATTGTGCTAAGCTATAAAACTAAAATTTAAGTGGATCCCACCTATCGTAGGGGACCCAGGGTGTACCTCCCACCATCCCATTACTACAGACAGCCTGCAGCGACATCGTTTAGAACTCCGCATTATAAAATATTTGAGAAATAACGCGCGCGCTGATTGGCTGGCTACCATGTTTATATCATGCAGAGGACAGAGACATGGCTCGCTCAATAAACGTCGAAAATATTTTATAAAAGCAATATAAAACGATCGCTTATGTCTCTGTACTATGATATAAACACTCTGGAAGATGTAGGGCACTCGAAAAGCAAGAGAAACACTCGGCTACGCCTTGTGTTCCTAAGCTTGCATTTCTCTTGCTCTACATCTTTCATCGTGTTTATACTGTATCACAATACAGAGACATACGCGCGCGTTCTATATTCCTTAAATATGACCACCCTATTATCACGGCCAGTTATTTATGACATTAGTCTACATGTAGATGACCTCATTAATGGTTCTACTGCAGTTAGAGAGTACTAGTCAAATAATAATAATTTAATATCAAACTAATACACACTAGTATGTACTTGTACTTGTATTAGTTTAAAAATTGTTTTTAATTGTTTTAGTGAGATCATTCTAATTGCAAGTCAATCTAAAAGGAAGGGAGGGTGAATAATCTCTATCATCAGATTCTAATAGACCCAGGGGTTTCAATAGAAGCTGGCTAAGTGCACTATCACCTACTTCACCTCTAAATGACAGCCACTAAAACTGTACATCAATCTCACATCACAAACAGAAATGAAACTGCAGCTGGCCATTTTGTCGTGAGCAGCCTACTTCAAATCTTATTGAAACCCCTGAAAACAAATTTCTCTGTTTTGGTTCAGCGATCATGCACAAAGCAATTAAAATGAGGCTCCAGGCACACAATGGAAAATTGTAATTATCATTTTATTTCCCCAAGCCTCAACTCTCTGACTGCATTGTCCACTGTCCCTCATGATATCAGAAGTGGGCTATTTGAACATGACAACTTTGTGACTGAGTTAATGCTGTTAGAGATTCCACATAATAAATAGTGCACTAAACCGTATTGTATCAAAAACTCAAAAAATTCATAAAAAACACCTGATTTACATGATACAGTGCAAACACAAAACTTTTTTCAACTGAAGGTATATTCTCATATTTTGAGAATTAAATATGAGTGTTCAGACTTTTGGGGATTGTTCAACACACTTATTTAAGATTACCAATGTTTTGTGAAATAAATCATACCCTGGGCTACAAATTGTAATTAGAATTCTACTTACAGTGCTTTATAACTTCCAATTCTCAGGGACCCAGGTGAAAGGGGAGGGGAGGGGAGGGTCAAAGCTCAAATTAATAATTCAAAATGAGAACCATCAAGTTTTCAATCAGGCTAATGCATGAGTGTTCATTAAGAGGTGTCTAATGATCCTCTCAAAAGTCAGAGTCTTGCAAAATTTTGGCCAAATTTGCAGGTCTTGAAGTCTCAGGGTTTTTTTTTTCTCAAAAAAGCCATCTTAAAGTCTAGAATTCAAAAACAAAGGAAATTGGTAAAAAAATTATACCTTGTCTTGGGCACAGGCAGCCCAAGCTCTTATTCTGTGGTATTGTATTACAACGAACGATTGTTTTAACGGAACATTAACGGTCATATTTTACATCCTTAAAATATTGTACTTATGTGAATAAAACTGACTTAACTCGATAACATGTTGTGTCATATATTACTTGGCCGAGTTTGCAGTCATTTGGGTGAGTTTTCACTGAGTTATCCTTGTTTTGCTCCCCCCACTATATATTCTTTATAGTGGGGGGAGCAAAACAAGGATAACTCAGTGAAAACTCACCCAAATGACTGCAAACTCGGCCAAGTAATATATGACACAACATGTTATCGAGTTAAGTCAGTTTTATTCACATAAGTACAATATTTTAAGGATGTAAAATATGACCGTTAATGTTCAGTTAAAACAATCGTTCGTTGTAATACAATACCACAAAATAAGAGCTTGGGCTGCCTGTGTCTTGGGTCTCACAAATTATCACCTCGATCATTTGACACCCCTGACTAATTTTCATAACTCCATTACAAACTGCAAACTGTGCAAAAACTGTCCATCTAACAACGTTGCTCTTAATGTCAAAATTTAAAAGGGTTTATGTAAATTTTTTGTATGTCTGTAATTCTTCTAATTACAAAGTACACACTCTCACAAATATCTGACTCTATTATCACTACCTTGAGGATATCCTGTGTGCAAAAGCTTTGGCTTTAATCAATAATTGTCTGGGGAGAGGTGCTCACTAAAACTCTGGAACTCTAGACTGGATGCTCAACAGCATTTGTGCTCTTACTGGTCTTCAGGGTGCCAGATCATATGACATGATTTATCAAGTTTGTGAGCAATTCTTTAATTGAAGGGTTCCCTGTGAAAATGACCTAAGTGACTTTTTGATTGATTTTCCAGCATAGGAAAGTTCAACACACATTTGTTATTGCATTTCCTGGCCTTGAAGAAATCAATCATCGGAACAATTAATATTGACCAATAGTAGGCAATATTAGAACAGACTATAAAAAGTCCAGTCAATGGTCTTAGGACTCAAAAACATGGACTACCGGTAAACTCATATCAACAGCTTTTCTATTGGGCTGATTACATCAGTAAACTGGCACAGTGTTCCTGAGGTTTGGACTAGCATGCCACCCCAGATAATATACAACAAAATGTATTGTTATATACCAACTGACAAAGTCCATTTTTCCTGTGCTCTGATTAGTCAAGAGGGTATCATGTGAACGTGAACAAGTTTTGATGTTTCCCTGGGCAAACGTCCGATAATTGTGTGAATCGACTTGTGCAAAAAGACTTTTGTGCAAAAAGACCGGATACCGTTGTTGACTGGTAATAACAAAACTGGAAGTTGATTGAGCTTTGAAGGTGTGTTTTTGACTGTGCAGGTTTGCAAATTTATACATTCGAACATGATCAGAAGTAAATAAGTGTTAAATGCTAGCCAAATCTCTGACACCAGGTCTATAACATAAGATAAACAAAGATGAAGTTATTGTTCCATACAACAAAAGGTTGCATTATGACCTGCAGTTTTGAGTTAGATTTTGAGATTATGTGCATTTGTGCAAATCATTGACTTATTTGAATGAGCCCTCAAGGTCTGATTAACAGGTCAGAAAAACAAAAATCTAGTTACCAAATGTCACAAAATGTTCAAAGAAATGCTATAAAGACTGACTGATAAAGATCTAAGCCATTGCTGATTCAGAGCCTTAAGGAGAATTTAGATGCAGATCAGATACGATATGTAAGAACAATGTATGTAATACCTGATCAAAATTCAGGTTCTCCTTTGAAATTTAGATACTTAAAAGGAAAAGTTAGATTCAGATCAAAATACAACTTCTCCTTTCAAACTTAATGAGCTTTTTTTAAATTTTAAGCTTATTTTGTTTCTGTACAAACCTTTATGTGTTGCCAAGCGGTTTGATTAAAAAATGCTCTGACAATAAAAACAAATTGCCAATTACAACTTACTGACTTTGGTGAGCAGTTTCCAACTTGAATGGATGGAAAGAGATTATGTATTGCAATTAAATATGTAGTCTGACTACGCACAATTTAGGTACATTACTAGCATGAGAAAACGACCGTCCTTTTGCCCACTCCCTTGATTCCTCATGAGAAAGAGATTTGAGGAACTGAATTATAAATTCTGAGCAATAGTTCTGATTGAATAACAAGCATTGCCATTGATTTTTTGGGAAATTATCATTGCAGAACCATTACAGTAAAATGTTTTGCTCTGATTTCCATCGCTTTCACTTTCACTGGGGACATAGAGGATGTCCATTGCTTTCACTTTCACTGGGGACATACAGGAGCTGGAAAGAATGGCTGCTTTTTTCAGGCTAGTATTGTACAAATTACGGCAAACTCTTTGAACCTGAAGGTGTATTAATGGTGACGTCATTGGGTAGTGTTAATGTTGCAGGTTGACTTTCACCCCCCTCTAAGTCTGCAATCCTCTCTGCTTCCACTCTTGCAACATGTTCTCTTTCTCTTTGTTCCCTTTCTTCTTCTTCTTCTTCCTATGTACGAACAAAGTCACAAGAAATGTCAAAAATACTTATTCTGCAAATGAGTTTTTATCAGGTATTTTTAAATTCATAAAACAGAAAAAGAATTACCATAGCTGGAAAGAGCATGTTAAAATTAGCAAGACAGTGAAGTTTGCAGGAATTAAATCCAAAACTCAGGAGAATATGAATTTTTGAAAAGTGTGAATTTGTAAGAAAACCTTTGCTGGTAGGCATTACCAGCAAATGTTTTCATACAAAATTTCAATTTCGGAAAATTCATATCTTTGTGAGTTTGAAAGATACTTCATTCAAACTTCACAGTTTTACTAATTTTTGACATGCTCTTTCCAGCTATGGTAATTATATTTCTGTACTGTGACTTTTGGAATTACATGATAAAAGCTCATTACTTAAATCAATGTTATCCTGGAATCTAGTGGAACTTTATGGAGACAAAGAAGCATTCATGGTAAGCAGAAGGTGATACAAAGAATAGCAAGAGTGCTTCTGGTCAAATCCATTAGGATCTCACTTCCATGATCAGGCTGACGTCATTTGTGCCAGAACTGTAGTCTTATATCTGATTGGCTGCTGCCACCAGGCTTTACTGGGGTTCATCAAGATAACAACAACTTCTGTTGGATAATATGAAATGATAAAAGGATGGAAGTAAGATTCCTAATAGATTTGACCAGAGGTGGTCTTGCTTTCCTTTCCATTGCCAGGTTCAGCTTGCCTTGCATGCTTATTTCTCCTTTATTTCTCCTTACAAAGTGCCTCTAGATTCCAGGTTACATCTGTGAACTCGTGTAGATGCTACCATCTTTCTTGAGTTCAATACTAAATCTGGTCCCAGTTTCAGGAAAGGTGGATACAGTACCGCTCTCGAGTAATGTCCCCTCTTCTCGCAAGTATGAGCGGCGAGTCAAAAGAGTATTTTCTTTTTAACTCTCGAGTACGAGTCACTAATGAGCTTGGCCAAAACAATGCTGACTTGTTTGACTCGCTACTCATTTTTGAGACTTTTTTCAATTACACAAGGGATTTTAACATGAAGTTCTTTACTCTGGTTTCCTGATTCATTTTATTCCTTACAATTTGACGTGTAGTTACGAACTTTGTATAATAGATACCATGTTCCAGGCAGAGTGATGATGATTTTACAGACCCTGTTGCAGAGTAAAAATGCCGAAAACCATACCCTGTTTGGCGGCACATACCCGTACGTCAAATATAGGGGAGTATCTCCCCCCCAATAAACCTATCCACTGGATAAGGGTTTATGCAACAGATAACGATATCCACCTTTTGTGCCACTTAAGCCTGCTATTTAACAACAGTGGATAAATGACATAAAATAATAATTTACAATAGTACAGAACTTACCAACTGTTTCTGTCTATAATATTCATCTATTACATACTGGTATTTAGGAGAGGTTATTCCAAAAAAGTAAGCAAGTTTTTCTCCTAAATATTCAGCCACTGGAAATATAAAGAGACATATTAAAATATTTGGATTATTGTTTGGCTCTTATGCTTGTATAAGAGGATTAGTCCACATACACAATATCTAAGGCCAGGAGGTGAATTCCTTGCTAGCATGAGAGTTTTAGTTCCTTCTTATGAAGGCAGGGTCACAACAACAACTTTCGTCAGTTACTGTGGGCCTTGTAGTGCAGTAGAACAGGCCACACACACACACTAACAACTTCATGGCCTGTAATGTCCCTCCTATGCAAGGATACTACAATTGGCACCAATTTCAATGACACGCTTTCAAAAAAATGGTAAAAATTCTACATTTATGAATTGTGACTTTTCCTCCCTCACCCCTAAGCAATGTTGTCCACTGGTCAGATTCCAGGGTGGGAAACATTTCTCACCTCAACATTGAATAGGGAGAGGGGAATGAAGGTCTAACCATTTGCAGATGTAGTTAACAAAGGCAGCACCTTCTCCTCAGTTATTGTAAGACCCTGAGTGTTGGTCCGCCGGGGCTTGAACCCACGACCTCCCGCACGAAAGACCGAATGCTCTACCAACTGAGCCAACCAATAGTTGGTAGTTCAGAATCTTGGTTCTTGCTTTATAATTACTATACAGTAAGCAAATGGCTAAAATTTCCAAAATTTCATGTTTAACAGGTGTTGCAAATGAAATAAACTGCAATCATGCACAAGCTATCATGCATTTCTCATTTTCCCTTCCACTTCCCATTTCTTCAATAATTTAGAAAACTAGAAGTTAGTATTCTATACCTCTCAATGCACCTGTAGATACTGCTACTATGTAATACCAAAGATATAAGGGCCATGTTAAATCAGACTGAAAACAGAAGAACAATATAAATCATCTAGAGGGAAAATATTAGTGGTGGAAATCATATACATCTAGTACAGTTCTTTAACCTACATGACTGTATATCACATGTGAAAAAACTGTAGTCACGCAAAGTCTGTCGACATTATTTTATATTTAACCAACTGTTACTGTTTTATACGACCTTAGATCGTATCAATTTTCATTCTTGCCTGGTGTGTTTGTTTGTAATCTTAGCATATTTATATATAGTGGAGATTGTACCTAGGTAAGGACAAGGCAATAATAAGGACAGGAACTGTAGCGTGACGTAAGTTTACTAAAACTATTGTTTAAATAATAATTATAACCTGTATAACTCTTTAACAAATTTTTCAAGCTCAAATTCCCAAAAATAATTGTTTAACATGACATCTGTGGACTTTCCAAAGCAAAAACTTTAATACCTAGACAATTAAAAATCACTTAGGCTATTTTCAAGGGTAAGTACCCCTTCAACTTTGTTTGGGAGCCCATTTCTTGAAGGACCAATGACTTTATGGTCCCATCCACATACCTGATAAACTTTACAGATGTTTCTCAAAGTGCATGTTAATTTCAATGATTTTATAGGCAAGTTTTAAGTTTATTGACCAGTGCTTAAACATTCTCATTTTTTCTATAGATCAATGGGGCACAATAAGGTTATTAGGCCTTTAAAGAAATGGGCCTGAATTCACAACTGCCAATAAGATTGCATCAATACAGAATTTGAGAGCATGGAAAATCACACTAGTTTCTTGAGGGCATGCGATAGTTTTGTCTAAAGAGCTTTATAAAATCAGATTTTTGTTAAAATCAAAATTACTCCAAAGCTTCAATTTCAATCAAAAATTTTGATTTTCATAATAAAGTGTATAAATAATGCGAATCAGTTACTTTCATGCTTTTAAAACTTCAAGTGAGATTTTGGTCGTCCAGACATGTTTACAAAAGTGTTTATGTACACAGCACTTCTAAACAATTGTCTGCTAAAAACTTCCATAATTTTTTCTGTAAATAAATAAATTTAATTAAAGTGACGTTACAGAATCCATTAGTACATCTATAAAAGGAGATTTTAAAGATAAGATCACCCCAGTAACATCAATAAACAAGTTAATAATACAGTAAGCTTAAGTCTACAATACAATAAACTTCAAACCTACAAATATCGAGTTCAAACCTACAATTATACGCATTGAATAATAAAATAAAATCAAACTCACGGGGTTTATTTCTTCGTTTTTGGAACTCGATTTACTTGTATCATCATCCGAGCTGCTATCACACAACTGCTCTTTCTTCTTTTTCTTTTTTCTGTATCTTTTTCTTCGTTTATCGTGTTGGTTCTCGTCAACATCATCCTCGTCTTCTTCATCAGCGTCTAAATTTATCATTTCAAAACCGTGCTTTGTGACTTTTGTAGTTGTGGAAGATAAGGCAGTAGCTCCTAAATCTATAGTCGTCCTCGTCGTCTTGATCAGAAGCATTGTTTTGGGACGGTAAAGAGTTATTTCCATGGCTATCTGTTGCTACTTTGCTGGCGGACGCCGCCATTTTTGTTATGATCTTATCGTATCCATACTACGCATGCCTTTGAAATCTTTGTTTGCGGGCTCATCGTTCCGCGCGTCTTATGTAAGGACGACTTCTAATGTCCTGAGGTTTATAGGCAGGGCCGTAGCGAGGTCTAAATTATTGGGGGGGGCTCTCGGGATTTCAAGTCACATTATAGTGAACGAAAGACAAAAGTAAATTTGCACCACGTGATGCTTTATGTATGGGCGTATCCGTAGGGTCCTAGCGTGCACATGACTCCTCTAATTAGTGAGCCTGGGGGTGTACATGTGATCCCCTTACGTTTCGATGGTAGTCAAACTTGTATGTTTTTTGAGGTTCAAATCGTACTCATAGTTTGTAGGTGATGTGGTAGAATACAATATTTAGCTATAGCGAGCGCGAAGCGCGAGCCGCTCGGCACGAATTTCGGCAGAAAAGGAGTTCTCAACCACCGTTTCTAAGTTGTTTTGGGATGTTTCTCTTGGGCCAGTGTTATATATAGCTACATTGAGCACAAAGTGCAAGCCACTTGGCAAAAAAATGGCCATTTTTTACAAAATTGAATTTTTTCAACTTTTTTTGTGGGGAATGAAACGTGATGTAGTTAGTCGTCAAGAGCTCAGTTGTGATTATAAAAGCAATGTAGGTACCATCTTTAGATTTTCCGAATATATATAGTACCACTTTTTAACCATGTAGTTGATATGGAATATTAATTGCGAGCGCTAATTATATAGCTGCCTCTAAATCACATATTGCCAACAGATAGATTTTTCTTTAATTTTGGTTGACTGTCCAATTTTTCTTAAATTGGACACTTGAAATTGGACAATTTACCAAAAAATAGAGATAAGTGCTCATAATATTGGATTTAGAGGCAACTATATAATTAATAAGTAAAAGGACTCAATGCTTGTCCAATTTGAAAAAACTGAACTCAAAAAATTCCTCTGACTGCCAAATTGGACTCGGCCTGCAGCCTCGTCCAATTGTGGCAGTCCTCGGAATTTTCTTCGTCCAATTATTTTCAAATTGGACAGCATGGAGTCCTATTACATATACGAAGCGCGAGCCACTCAGCGCATACTTTTTGGAGTGTACATTTCAAAGATACCTAAGAATTGGCGGCTCGCTCGATACATGTCAGCTTAGAACTGTAACAGTGCACTTTTTACACTAAATTCTGTAGCAATGTGTTATATATACGACAACTGAATATTGTAGTCATTTAAAATTTAAAACTTTAAATTCAAAAATTCAAAAATTGAAAAACCGTTGAAAAATTATTGGGGGGGCGAGCGCCCCCATTGCCCCTCCCCTTGCTACGGCCCTGATAGGGGTATATCATAGTCCGTCGCGTAGTGTCCTGACGAACTATACTGAGTGAGGACAACTTGTATTGTCCTGAGATTACTTAGTAAGGACAACTTGTATTGTCTTGAGCTTTTATGATGGTGCGCAATACACCGGGAATACAGTACTTGTACCTAAAGTAGATGTAGCGATTGTAGTTCGTGTAGCACCTGTAGTAAGTGTAGTATCTGTAGCAGGGGTTGTACTAGTAGTAGGAGTAGGTGTAGTGGTTGTAGTTGGTGTAGCACCCGTTGTAGGTGTAGTAACTGTAGTACCTGTAGTATCTGTATCCATTTGAGAACAAAATAATAAGCAATGCAATGGGCTATTTTGAGACCAGGAAATGCTAAAACTCTAAACCCTAAAAGTAATTTCTGTCGCTGCTTTAAATCATTGAAACAAACACCTTTTCAGAGCGAAGACTCTGATAATTTGTGATTCAACCAAGTGTTTTTGGTGCCGTTGTTGTTGTTGTTGTTGTTTTGTATATAATTTTGGTTTGGTTAGCTTTGTTTTTGCTTTTTACAAATGGGGGTAAGAACGACGAACAGTGACTCAATTAAATGTGTAGCTCGAGTGTACAATCACGAACATAGCTAGGGGAATTCCAGGGGACGTGGATTAACAACTTCCCCTCCCCTCCCCAATCCCCTCCCCCTCCCGCCCTCCCTTCTAGTTTACCCTTGCAATCACTTGAAATCGTACATGCAAGAAAAAGAAAAACTCGTTTAACAAGTTCTTACGTGCGGTTTTGCTACAAAATGACATTTCTATTATGATTTTGATTAAGAAAAACTTACAGACATATGCTTTAAAAGCTCGTGTCTTTGGCGCTGGCACAGGTTCTTTATCAGTACGGGATTCCCTACTAGCAGAGACTCAGCAGATTAGGTTTAGGGTTTCACGAGATTTTCTTGTCCTCTTGCCCAACTAGACTTAATTGAAAATACAACTGATGAAATTAACCCCATTGAGACCCTCTAATTGGGGTAGTCTATTCGGCGAAGTTTCATTATGATGCTATTAAATATGTTTGTCCCAAATCCTTGGGGACATATCAATCAAAATCGTATTTTGAAGAAAGATCAACAAAGTTGCGTTAACAATATGCATTTTAGGTCCATTGAGCTCCTTTATGACGTGAAGACGTTACGTACGATTATTATCCAGACAAAGGGCGAAGATTTGAAATTTCAGCAAAGTTAAGTATCTCGTTTACAAATAACTCAACTCAAAGTTGTACATTTAGAGATTTAATAAACTTTATCACTTAGGGTTAACCGTCAACCGTCAAACGGCCTAAATTTGAACCGTCAACCGTCAAAAAATACTGATTAACCGTCAAATACAACGAAACTGAAATAATTTTTCTAAGTTATCGTTATTTTTTCCAAATGCGCGTATTTCTCAAGACGTTATAACAATTTCACTATTTCAATACCGTTAAAACTTTATAAAAGTCATACTGAACTTCACATTGTCCAGGACTTCTTGCTCGTCGCAAGCATAGTGATAGGGAAGGTTAATTGGATGTCCACCATTTTCGGCTGGGATTAGGGAATGGTTCAGAATTACTTGTATAAGTATCAGAGATCCCGCTGGTTTTTGGAAAGTGGAATGAATTTTTTTAGATAACAACTCTTATTTCAAGGAATGTGCATGTATTTCTAAATTACGCAAAATTTGAAAGCATCCAGCTTATGTGAAGAGTTTATGTAGTTATTCTTCGTTGAAACCTGAATTTTAAGCCAAAAAAGATTAGAGAAGAGAAATAGAATTTATTAAAAACAGAAAAAAGAAAAGTTGTTGGCGCCGGCAGGACTCGAACCCGTTACCCAAAGAAATTAGTATGCTAATTTTATGCAAAACCCAAAAAATCGGACCATGCATCCAAACAAATCGCTGAATCATCGCATGTTACGTATAGGATGGAGATTTCGGCCCCTTCCGCGCTATCCGGTAGAACGCAGCAAGCTTCGCGGTCAAAGAGGGAGGAAACAGTCGGATCCTAGGCCATAAATAACTGCACCTTACCACTAGACTAACTGGTCTACTGAGGGATTTGGAGGACAAAATAACCTAGTGTATCGCGTGAATGATCATGACTGTCTATTGTTGTGCAAATTACGCGATCCCGTGGCGCAGTTGAAAAACCCTTGAACTGTGAAGCAAATGAGCAGATGTAAGAGCCGGGTTCGAAACCGGCTAGGGGCCCATCTTTCTTTTTCTTTTTTTTCCTTTTTTCTTTCTTTCTTTCTCTCTTTTTTTTTTTTTTTCTTTTTTCTGTCTCAAATCAATATTAGCTAGTTGTTAATAAAAAATGGTGGAAATACTTTAGTAGTAAACACTAAGAAATCGTTCAGACAAATATAGCTGAAGGTCGGGGTTTTGATAAAACCGTAATTCACCAGCATTTACCAAAGGTTCATTTAGAGAGAAATACAACAATGTGACTGTAGTTTCTTAAGGGAAAGTACTAGTAGCCTAAGCTAAGCGGCTATTTTCTGTGGGAAGGGAGGGGGGGGGGGAGGGAGGGGGGTTCGTCAGTTCCTGACCCTTCGAACCACCCCAAGCGACGGGCCTGGAACTAATCCTTATGATATCGAATTTTGCCTAATACAACACATTCATTCTATTTTCTGGTCAAATTAATATTAAACCGCAATACAAGAAACGGGCAAGTTAGACAACAACAAGTTGGAAAAGTAACAACTGGCGATGTAAACTGATTCATAAAAATCGATGGCTTATTTTATATTCCTTAAATATACATATGAATATGATCTAATGCCATCTAACTGTCAAAGAGTAGAATTAACCGTCAACCGTCAAAACACCGAATTTATTGCCGTCAACCGTCAAAGAGGCAAAATACTAACCGTCAACCGTCAAAGCTATACCCCCATTGAGACCCTCCAATTAGACATTAAAATTATTAAGTGTCTAAGTAGCGCAGCGGTCTAAGGTGATATCTAAAGGTATGGATTAGGGTCCGGATATCGTCTCCCGCCCTGGCCTTCGGGCTATAGACAACTGTTTTATGTAGCACCGGGATAGCGTGGATGGGGCCGAAATCTTCATCCGTAACGTAAGTCGATTCGATGTCTCAGCTTCCTTGAATGTCTCGGGAGAATCGTCCTAAAATTTGATTTTTCCTTTTTTTAATTTTCAGTGAAATAATCATTTCTACTTTTTGTCCGGGGGTGCATATCTAACAGGTTCGAGTCGAATCCTTTTTCTGTTTTCTTTTTTTCACTCTTTTTCTATAACTTTTTCTTTTTTACCTGAATATCCTGACTACTTATTGTCATGCTATGGATACTGATGTTTTTCCCTTAACTTTTTTAATTATTTTGGATCGTTCATAAATATATTGAGATTGATTAATATTCATGATTATTAATATATGGATATCGTTTAATTTCTCTCTATTTCTTAAATGTGCGATCAAATATCGTGCGTTTTTTATATGCTTAATGATATTTGCAATTGCCCCGCTAAACTAATTGCCCAGCTAATCAAGACATACTATTTTTTAAAGTTTAAATTCAAGCAAAAGGTATATTTTAGACTTGTGTACTGTATAAATTGTTCATCCAGCTGGGTAAACAGTCGCACGAAACTCCTGGCTACTCCCCTGATAGACCTGGATTCCCCTCACTCTTTTTGGGAACTTTTACGGAAACAGAACTTAGGGTAATGCCTACTCAAAATGTAATAATAACTCAAAAGGTTTGGTTGGGAGGAGTGAGAATGTGAACGCGCTTGCGCAAAGGCCGGCAGGCAAAGAGAGAAAAAGCCCCTATAGGTCGAGCTGATGGATCTGTTTTCTTTTGAATTTTCTTTACTCTCCTTCTTTGGCCATAATCCCTCCGATCGAGTAACGTATTCCATTTCAGTAAAACGCTACATTTCGACAATTTATAAGGTAAAAATAAAGTACAATATTTAGGGTCGGTAGTTCCTTCAGCTAGTTAAGCTGGTTTCCTAGGAAGCCGACGGTGCGTTCTTTACCCCTCTCTCCATCAGTGCTCAGTTTTAAGGGTATTTGAAACTACTTAAAGCTACACGGAATGGAAAGAAGTCGAAACAAGTATGAGGTGATTGGGAATCGAACTCGGACCTCTCGCTTCAGAAAGCCGCGCACTAACCAACTGAGCTGCACTTGCTCTATGGGTCGAATATCGATCTCTTTTCTTTTGAATTTTTCTTTACTTGCCACCTTTGGCCATAATCGCCATAATCTAATTGGTAGTCGACGAGGGGAACGGAACTCTTTTGTTTCAGTTGACCATAAACCCTGCCATAAGCATGGCTCCCCACCATGAAATCCCTCTATTTTACTCAGGGGATGCTGTTTTTCTTTTACAAAAATTTGTTGCAGTCCCATTCTACTCCAGAAGCCATGAATATTCATGATCCTGTCTACTGTGCATTTCACAGTAGCAAGGGTGGGGCCAGTGAAGCAAGTTAGCACGCCGATGCCCGGTGCAAGTGAAAGTCAGGGGAAGCACTTTATTAGTTCACCAGTCCCTACCCTCCTTAATTATATTCTTTTTACTCCTTAAAAAGATGGATAAAGAGGTAGTTGATCCTGGTGGTGCGTTTAGAAAGTGATCCTTCGTAGTACATTCAACAAGAGATCGTGTTTGATCAGCTACAAAGATAATCGGATTTGTTTTATCACCAAAACAACAAATACAAAGTACAAATATTCACTTTATCGATCTGTATAAATATTGCACATAAAAAGGCCAGCGTTTGAAAAGCAAACCCAAAAAGTTCTAATCTGATGGCTGTGACAGTACCGGACTGGTCAAATTCTTCTTTCTTTCTATGTCAGACTACCGTGACTACCACACAGCTGATCTTGAGTGCGACAGGCTGTAAGTCACGGCATGCATGGGTCATTGGAACTAATCGACCGCTGTTTTCTCTCCATCGAAGGCAGCAACATATTTAGGCTCAAAAAAGTTGAGTTTCTCTGTGTAAATGGTATAAATAATGGCGGTTCCGCACCAGACCGTCACAGTTTTTCCATGCGTTGTATTGTATTGTATGGCACTGACAGTTCAGGCATCGTAACAAAGTTTACTAAAACACCATTCTGACTACTGCAAAGTGGTATGGTAAAAAAGGTTGATTCAGCTACCAGGCTGTTTCTATTATGTTTTTTTTTAAAAAGGTTCAAAGAACAGAGAATAATGCCCTTTGTAAATACTGTTTGTTTAGTAAACCATTGTGACACTTACCAATCCTCGTACGATCTCACGTGATCGCTCGTACGTACCAACAACCAATCACATTACCCCATCCAATAGCCTTTTGATATGAGCCTTTGCATATAAAAAGTCCCCCTCTTTTGCTCAACGACTCAACAGAGAAAGATTACATTTACAAGCTGTTACAATATGGCCAACATTTTGCTCTTTGTGTGCCTGGTCTCTGCATTGAATTTTGCTGCGAGCGAGGTCGTCCAGTTCACAGATTGTAGTAAGTTTCAGTAAAGTTTTCTTTAATACCGGGTTACTAGTAATATATGGGTTGATAAAACAACGAGTACGAATAAGAAGCCATATACTGCGCGTATAATTCACGGTATTATCGAGAATTTATTTTTTACTGTACGTACTTGTAGTAATAAAATGGGAGGGTTTATACAACAATCAAACAATGAGTCCGTCCGCCGGTCCGTGTATGTTATAGGTGTTGCGTGCTCAGACCTGCAGTACTCAGAATTATATATCCAACTATCCACGCAAGACAGAGGACATTAAAGTATAAATATTTCACAAAGAAAATTTATTTAGAAAACATAAATTTAGTTTTTCTGCAGCAGAAATAAATCAGATTCCTTTTGGAAGCACAGCGATACGCCCCCATAGTTGCTGAAAGTCAGTTCGGGGTCATGTTATGTTTGAACTGAGTGCAGTAAACCTGTTTTATTACTGATTTATTTTATTATCCTTGTTGCAATATGAGGGGAAATTAAGGGAGAAAAACAGTTACATATTTGCCTGTGCGCTCGCAGATTAAAATTTTTTGACTAAATTTCTTGGCTTAATTCATATTGTTGAGAATGCGTGACGTACCATAGGAAACCCAAACAAAAAGATTTGTCTTGCGTGACGCTTTGTTACAGAGCAGTGCTACTTTTTCCTCCAGTTCAGTAAAAGCAAGTTTTTAGAATGCCTGGATGCGTGCTAGAATATAAGGATGTTTGCTTTTAATTTGCTCTTCCTTCTTCCCCCTTCGACTTCCCCCTTTTCTCCGCGGGACCGAGACTCGTCTATACTGAATCCGGGGGGGGGGGGGGGGTACTCAACCCCATTTTGGATAGGGGTGTGCCGCCGGAGTTCTAGAAACCTGACCCTGTTTAAGACACTCGAAAGTGAAAAAATCATACCCTTTTCAAGACAAAAGAGAAGAAAATCGACCCTAGCCTCGTCATTCGATTCCCATCCGTTGCATATGATTAGACAAAAAACGGCTTTTAGTACCATATCTAAGACACAAAAAGATGATATGGCTTGGGATCTCGTCAAAATTATAGATCCTGCTTAAGACAATTTTGGGTAAAACGTATACCCTGTTCAAGACAGCAGGACCAAAAACCATACCCTATCCAGCGGCACATACCCGTATAGCAAATATATGGGAGTACCCCCCCCCCCCGGGACTGAATCTGTAAAGGAAAATAGGGCCTTTCCTCACTACATTGTCAAAACTTGTTGGTCTCTACCAAAAATCTAGACAAATTTTGTTATCGCGAAATTTATATTTTGGTGAACGTATCCGTAACCAAAAGCAGAAAATTATTACCAACCATGAAATATCATGAAGATGAAGACTGATGAAGACTCGAGTGAGAGTCGAAACGTCTTATTTATGTAGAACAAAAAAGTCAGATGAAAACAGAGTTATTTCAAATTAGTCATGAAATATCAGTTTACATGTAATAGGAAATCGAGCAAAGGTTATTTGGAGATGACGCTTGATAAAAATTGTGTCCTGCTTCGAAGCTGGACGACCGCACCTTTGAAGTTTGGTAAGTCTTGGTAGAATTTTGTAGAAACAAAAACGTCTGTCGGTATTTGTTAAACGCAGTTGAAGACCAATTTTTCGTAAAATAGACATAAATTCACGTAGTGTGGAAAGGCCCTACTGACCCAAGACCTCTCTCCACCCATCCCTGCACAAAAGCCCATAAAATATATTCTTCCATATATAGTCGTTAAAAAACGGTCGACCTACGCTTTGTCTTGGTATTCGTTATCATATATCCTATTTCTCTTTACATTTAAGCCGGAGGGGAAGGTGCCGGTAAACTAGAAAAACTTGAGATCACTCCATGTCCAACGCAGCCCTGCCAGTTAAAGAAAGGAACTAAAGTGGCCGTGAAAGCAACATTTACTCCACGTATGTATACAAATTCTACTCGCGTTCATGCAGTTGAGTTGTGATTTTAATTATATACCTATTTCAAAAAACGTTGGCATTGGTTAGTCTGAACCTGAGACAAAACATACTAAGATACAAAAAAAAACATATTCTCACTCAAGCATCATAACTTATATAATTTCATATTACAGCAAACTGCATCATTCGGTTTTGTATTTAATTATATCCTCTGATATAAACATGGCAGCCAGCCAATCAGCGTGCGCGTTATATATCAAATATAACAAAATTTGTATCTAGTTTTAGATATCAGATCCAGATTTCCGACCATCAACGATTTTTGAAATAGGTATATAAAACGTGTTGTGCCACCTTAACA
Organism: Telmatactis stephensoni; assembly: GCA_029948255.1. NCBI lineage: Eukaryota > Metazoa > Cnidaria > Anthozoa > Actiniaria > Isophelliidae > Telmatactis > Telmatactis stephensoni. The sequence goes on from JALIZF010001426.1 coordinate 128,965, forward strand.
AGGGAGGGTTAATGCCGCCACGCAATGCTACGTTGCGTGACAACACTTCGAGTTGTCCTCTTGGTACTATACGGACACCTCTGAAATACGGACACCTCCATATTATGGACAGGTCCCGGCAAAATATCCACATCTTCTTTGTCAAAAGGTCTTAAAAATACCTCTATTAATCTCTTTCTTTATTACGGACAACGGACACCTAATCTCGGCCCCTGATGGCAAAATTCGTACAAAATTCCTACGGACAGTGTCTACTTTACTGACTCTTGTGAGCTGAAATATTATCTTGACAAGAGACCAAGGCTCTCAAACAGTAGAAATTGATTTTTAATGTGCGCGCGGACGGGACCGTTTGTTTTCAGCATTTGAATTCTATTGTTAAGAGCCTTGCGCGCGCGATGGCGAAATTACTAAAAATAGCCTTAGTCGCCACGAACGTCGCACAGACATCAATACTGAGTTTCGCTCTCTTATTATTATGGTCTCTTGATCGATCTTGATTGTAAAAGAGTCATACAAGAAAGCCTGTGGTCAGAACATTACATTAATAACGTACCCTCTAAGAAAAATATGTTCACCATAAATTTCGAATTCAAAATAATGAAACTATTTTGATTTATTTAGACGAGAATGTAACTGACGCTGAATCATCAGTACATGGCAAAGTCATGGGATTTTGGGTTCCTTTCCCACTACCCAACCCTCACTGTTGCAAGGACAGTGGACTCACATGTCCTCTAGTAACTGGTCAAGAGTACGTATATGAAAGCGCTTTGGACATCAAGTCTGAATATCCTGCCGTAAGTATACAATTTGCAGTAGAGACCACCACCACTCTTGATGCGCAAAAATGTGGTCGTTGAATGGAGGTAGTCGCTTTTTAGGAGAAATATTTAACGTCTTCAAACTAGTTGGCCGTCCTAAAACGACCAAGCAATTTAAAGTGGTCGATAAAAAGGGTGTCAGAACATTAAAATCAAGGATTACAATTTCAGGGAATACAGTTGTGAGTAAGTAAGTACGGCTAGATCGTCCACACTAAGCGATACGGCAAAATGCCTCAGTATTATTTTTGACTCATTATAAATATTCATGTTTGAATAAGATTGCTAGTGATTGGTCTGTAAGTATAAATCTCGAATGTGGGGGATCAACTCATATATTCAAATTTGAATAGTAATGAAATTCAACTCATTACATTACAAATTAGTAATTCCCACTCGATTTTAGATTGATGGCAGAAACATTCTTTGCTAGCTAGCTCAAGACAGACTTACATCCAAAGTTCGCCCTTTTTGTAATAGATAGTCTCAAGTATGTTAATACTTTTTTCGACCATCGAGGTGTCACGTGATCTAGGACGTCATAAATTACCTTTTTCAAAGTGGGCCAATGGGGAAAAATGAAACTAAACAATATTTGCTGTTTTAGTATTCTACTAATGTGTTCTCTATAAAACTGCCCTCATCGCTGGTCCACCTCTCATGTATAAGGGGATAATATGGAAAACAGGTCACGTGACCTAATATTTTAGCTTATATGGATGAAACCCAGCAATAGAAGTCTTGTATTTAGTAGAGTGTAACGACCGAGAGTTTAAAGAATGGGATATTTATACGCCTCTCATTCACTTTTATTCATTTTTCTTTCGCTTTCTCATCCATGCAGATCGGGGTTGTAGTCAAGTGGGAAATGCAAGACCCCAAAGCTAAGGATATCTTCTGCTTTCAAGTTTCAGCGCGGATCGTTAGTTGAAATACTTGTGTTTGTCATTTTTAAAACATTTTACCGGAATTGTCGTGTCAGATATATAAATTTAACAGTACTGTTCAATAAAATATAGATTATTAAAAGTATACAGTTTACGATATTTTGTATGAATTTATACATGCACAGTCAGGGTATTTTTTTACTTTTTAAAAGATGAACTGAAACATAACTTGAACAAATTTCAGTAACGAAAGTTCCTTTTCATCTAAACTAGTTTGTCATGTTAACATATGCCGTATTGCATGGTAACTCTTGACCCGTTTAAAAAATAAAATAAAATAAGAAGAGAGAGGAGAGGAGAGGAGAGGAGAGGAGAGGAGAGGAGAGGAGAGGAGAGGAGAGGAGAGGGGAGGAGAGGAGAGGAGAGGAGAGGAGATGAATTTTATTCATTCTCCACCTCATTCACGTCACCTCGATACGTTTGTCTCGTCACGTAACGCAACGCGAGGGATCGAGCGTTGCGTGACGTGTCTAAATAAATTTGAAATTCAGCACCAGGGGCGTAGCGAGGCCTGACATGGAGAGGGGGAATTTTCTTGAGATAACATTTAAATGATGTGCATTAGATTAAACTTTAAAGTGATATCATCGACATCATCCTTAAGATTGACGGCTCAAAATTTGTAGGGGGTAGGCCTTTCTCGATTGTGCTTGCATAATTTTGGCATATAATTTGGATAAAAGAGCAGATTTTTTTTGCCGATTTTATATAGCAGAATTTAGGACGAATAAGCGATTCAGATATTTTGGTGCACATTTTTCTGCGGAGGAGTTGTTTGATAAAGTAGGTTCTAGAACCAGTGATCAAACACCCGGCTGTTCCATTACAGGACCCGGATGTGCGAAAGCAGTGTCGATACTGGCCTTCCAGTTGCAAAGTCCGTCATCAGAAAACTTAAGCTTCACGTATACGGGAAACGGCATACGGCAGAGAGAATCACGTGACCTACTTTTTTCCGTCGGGCGTTGCCATTTAATTGCGAAATGAGTCATTTCCTGTTTGCCATAAACGCAATGTCATGCTTACGTTTAACTACCAAATGCGCAGTCGCCAGGGGCGAAAAATGCTGGTCCACGTGATTCCCTCTCTAATATCTAATGAAATGCCACGAGACTGACCTCAAAGGTCAATGTAAGGAATGAGGAAAGTCGGCTAACGATAAATGTGTAAGTCTTCAGGAAAGACTTTATCGAGGAAATTGTAGTCTTGTTAATATTTTTCGCCGAGCATAATGCAAAAAAATAGGGAGCATAATTTGAGGAGCTGAGCATTATTTTGGAATATAATTTTCATGAATTTTGAGCACTGCTGCCTTGGGGGGGGGGGGGGGGGGCGTTCCCCCCCGCCACCCCCGCCTCGTCACTACGCCACTCCCGGGACGCCACTACCCAGCACACCATGGAAAGTACGTTGTCTAAACTAGGACTAAAGAAAAGGATATTTCTGCGAGAGGTAAATATCTCTTTCAGTAAATTTGGTTTGATGTCGTGCTTCCACGCTCTGCCGTCAGATTGAGATCAAAATATACCTCTCTCTTGTGCCAAACAAAATGGAGTGGGTAATGAGGTCACATGATGAACTTTGAAATCCAGGAAAGTCCGCTCTAAAGTACTTCGAAATAATTTCAAAGTCCTTGGACTTTGAAATATTCCGTATTTATCTTTTCATGAATCTACTTTGGTAACGCTTCGTGACTCTTGAAAATTAGCTCAGAAAGTTCCTGTTCCTTTTGAAGCCATCACACCATCTCACATGTTCTGCACGTGACATCCAACCAACCAATCAAATGACATCTATGCATTCTTGTGGATAAGTCACAAGAATTTCCATTCCCGTTTCATCCATTGGATTGAGCTGAAGCTGGTGGAAAATATGGCCAAAATTCTGCTGATTGTGTGCTTGGTAGCTGCGTTGAATCTTGTTTCAAGCCAGAAAGTTAAGTTCAGCAAATGTGGTGAGTAACTTCCTCGTGCAGAGAGCATGGATGTTCGTGACAGCATGTTGTTGTATTCAGATTTTCACTTTACAAAAGTTGAAATAATTTCTCAATTATTGACGTAAATTTACTGCTCTACTCTTCACTTTCTTTCCTTTCTGTGGTATTTTATTCCAAGAATTAACTGGAAAAGACTGTCGTTTTTTGTTTGAAAATTCTGAGGATGAGGCATAGCTTCTTTCCTTTTCATGCCCAGTTTGTTTCGAATGTCGTTTCGAATGTCGTGCTAGATCAGTGGGCAAATAAAGCAAGCCATAAATATCCTAAAAAATACCAGAGAACGAGTGTAGTATATTTGAATTCCGATAAAACTGCACAAGAAGGATTTCACGGTACATATGGACATTCTCCGAGTATTAGTCCCTTGGGGGAGGGGGGGTGAAAGGTAGTGAACACCCTAAAAGGTATCAAGTACTATGATTTTGACCCTTAAAAGATATGATGATCTTCCCCTCAGGGGCTACAGGGTATTCCAGAGAGGGGCACTGTGTGGTAGGGGCAAGTGACCTTAGCACATGGAAATCGTGTAGTTCCAGACAATATCCATACCCCACCATGGGGAGAATTTTGTATTCCACCCCCACCCCCTGGAATTTCCATTTTTGCATTATAATATTGACCCCCCACCACCACGCCTCTGGAATTTCCAAATTTTCAAGATGCAAAGTTTCAATACCCCTTGGAAAAATTAGTATAGGTAATAGCCTGCGGCTCGTGAAATTTTGTTTAACAATTTTGAAATATCACGAGTGGTATTTATGCCAAATATCACTACAAACCATGCTATTATTTGTTAATAATATGACCTAAGAAATTTCTGCACTTTTGAAAGAATTTGAAATCAGTAAGAGCTGGTTTTATTGATACGGGCAATGGGTAAACATTGCCAGACTGGTGAGTTCAACGAATCACCGAGTCAAATCCGAGTCCAAGTCAGAAGGCCGAGTCAAGACAAAACGGAGCTTTGTTATGTGGATTAAGTTTCTGGCCAATCATATAAGCTTTTGGGATCATTAATATTGATATTTTATGTAGCCTTCGATGACAAATATCAGCAGTCAGTACCAATCGTTAGTGGACCAAATTAAACCAAGGTTGAAGTCGTAATGTATGTAACTCCAGAAATGTGTATATTTAGGGCATTCGAAGGTGTCTGCTTCAATTGGATTTAGATGCTCATAAGTGGAACTTTGACTAATTTTCTATTTTGTAGATGAAGGAAAGACAGAAGGAAACCTCACAGAGCTTGATGTAATCCCTTGTCCATCGCAGCCATGTGAACTTCACCCTGGAACCACTGAAACCCTGAAAGCACATTTTAAACTATGTAAGAATTATGTAAATTTGTGTTGCTGTTTCCTTTTGCTATTTCACAAAACTAAATGCATGCAGCCCTTGGCAATAGGGAGATATATATATCAAGGGTAGACTGAAAAGACAATCTACTGGGTTGATAGTGATAAAAATGGCCCAATTGTATCAATCGGTGCAATAGATGAAACACTTTGTTGGAACAATTCTCATATGTATATGAATTAGCTGTCTAAGTGCCATCTTGTTTTTCCAAAATACCTTACCACTGATTCTGATGTTCAAAGCATGTATTCCAAAGTAGCTTTTGTTCACTTAATTAAAAATATTGTGTTTGTATTCTCAAAGGAATTGAAAATATGAATATGAAAGGTTTTTGAAAAGGATTCTGGTATATAGAAAATGGATCCAAGCATCGATCATCACAATTTGGGCTTATTTAAAAAATTTTAGTGATTGAAGTTCCTTAATTAACCTTCAGGTATTTGGAATTCCGTATTGTTCCATATGTGCTCATGTTGTTTCCACAGTCAATATAAATTAATTAATACAGTTTACTGGCAGCTTGAACAATGTCTAATTTCTCTAGTTAAGAATGTGTCAGATGCATACTCCTCTGTACATGCTAAAAGTTGCTGGATTTTGGGTACCGTTTCCATTACCCAACCCACATGCCTGCAAAGACAGTGGTCTGAAGTGCCCCTTACAGGCAGGAGAAAGCTATATCTATGTTGCTAAACTCCCTGTAAAATCAGAATATCCACACGTAAGTAACATTTATATATAATTTGAGAAATTGTTAACCAATTGTGAAAAAAATAATGATTCTTTTTAAATAGTTTGCTTTGTCTTTCTGGAGTTTTGGAAAATCTATTTCACAACAGAATATTACTTTTTGATTGTAAGACATGCAAAAAAAGATCATAAAAAGAATTATGTTTGGGTCTGCAGAGTTTTCGAGATCTGAGTTTTCGGAGGTCTTTCCACAACTGAAAATTTTTCTTTGATTGTCAAAGACAAAGTGAACTATCTAAAAAGGTTTTTTTTTTTTCGAGTAAGTTTAATACTACCAACATAATCCAACATCAGAATGTGCAGGTGAAGTCCTTCAAAGCGGAAGCGTTTACGGAATTCCGGGTTATCTCTGGTAAATCTTGAGTGCCAGTAAAGTCTTGCTAAAACAAAATGAAATACAACAGCAAAAACAGAGACAGTCTTTTATCTCCTAATTGCCAATTGAAAATATTTCCAAATATTGGTCCATTTCCAGTAGAGACTAATAAGAGTTTTACGAATGATTGCATTTTTTGTTGAGGTTCACGGATCGAAATCTCAATCGATTTCTCAAACTTTATCAAAGAGTAAAGGCCCGGTAATATGAGCAACAAAATCGTGCAACTTGTCGCGCAACATTGTTGCGTTGCAAGTTGCAGAGCAAATGTTGCTCGTATTACCACCCCACGCGCAACAAATTTTCTTTGTTGCATGAAGTAGAAGCACTGTCTACTTTTTGCAACAAAGAAAATTGGTTGCGCGCGGGGTGGTAATACGAGCAACATTTGCTCTGCAACTTGCAACGCATCAATGTTGCGTGACAAGTTGCATGATTTTGTTGCTCGTATTACCGGACCTTAAACACGCAAAAACAAATTAAATTTGGGTCTGAGTTTTCGAGGTCTGAGTTTTCGAGGTCTGAGGTCTGAGTTTTCAAGGGTCTGAATTTTTGAGACACCCGACTCCCAGATTATCCGGGAGAGTTGACAGCCCTGATAATTACAGTATTAGTGGTTTATTGCCTTATTTTAAACCATGACATAGATGTTAGACTCCTAGACAATACATATAGTAGTTTTGAATTCTATAAGCTATGATTTTTGAGGAGGCAGCATGGTCGAGTGGTCAGAATGTCAGTCTCACAATCTGGTGGTTCTGAGTTTGAATCCCCACTCTGGCCACTAGCTGAGGCTGAATTTGTTCCGGGCAACCCCTAGTTCAAATTTAGTTTCTCTACCATGCTTGTAATATAGCCAACTGGTTCGCCTCCTTGCCAGTTGGGATTCTTAATTGAGGGCCATTATGTAAACTACCGGGTCACTGGTAATAATGTCTATACCCTCATTAAAATAAAGATTTAGAATTTTTATTTATTTTTTCATAATAATTTGTATCCAAAGAAAAACTTTTTGTTTTTGATATTTGTTTTTCAGCTTTCAACTGTCGTAAAGTGGGAACTAAAAGATAAAAGTAAAGAGCCCGAGGTGGATATCTTTTGTTTTGAGCTCTCAGTAAAAATTGACTGAGACTTAGTTCTTTGCTTCACGTCACTTCACATTTTAATAAAAAAGGGAAAAAAGTGGAGAAGAGTGCATGATACTGCATGGATATGTGAACAGGAAAACCCAATATGAACTTTAATGTAAATTCTGTGTTGAGCTTTGTAATTTATTTTTTGGAATAAAATTCTTATTGTCAAAGAGCATGCAAAATGAAAGGAATATAGATGTACTCTGTACATGTAGATAAAAGATACAGATGTAATTGTAGACAGTAAATAAAGAGTACTTCTGATATATTCATTTCTTCAATTAGGCTGATTCCTTAAGTCATAGTTTTCACTCCTTTATTGCTGGGAGCGAAGCGAGCAGCAACACTATTCTTGGTGTGGGATTCCTGTGCGATTAATGACGTCACCTTAATATTGATCCGCGAACTCGATTTTTATGTACGGTGGTATGTTCATGGCGAACTTGACGTCACAGGGATGAATTGGGATTCCTGTGCGATTCCATTCGAGAGGTTTTATGTTTCTCGAAGTATAAAGAAAGTCACAAAATGTAGCCTGAGTATCAGGCCCTCTGGGGTGGGGAGGGGGAGGGGAGGGGCAGGGAAAGGAAAGGAAAAGAGGGCCTGACACAATCGTATATCGTGAGCCGTTCCGCCCCCTTGGAATTCGTGACGCGTGACAATAAATATCAGCCAATTAAAATCGTTTCCGGTTCGCGTTGTTTTGACATGTAGGTTCAAAGATTCTTTATTTCCACACTCTACATTTAATACAATAATATAATATTTTACCAAAAAAAAAAAAAAAAATGTGGAGGTTGCAAGAGAACAACTCTAGGGGTTAAACTAGCTCTTGCAACCTATACAATTGTAAGTAGCCGCGTAGTCTCAGGCCAGTAGCGAACATGCCGTAAACTTCGGATGGACTTTTTTTGATTTGCCATCTTTGCAAAGTAAACATAAAAGTAAATTATGGAGTAAAAGCATCCACTGTACCTCTGTTTTCTGCCTCAAGAAACAAAGAATTTTGCTCTTCATTTGGTGAACATATAATATTATCAGATGTATTGCTCGCCGTCGGAATAAGTGTGATCAAAACACAAGACCAAACTGGTAAACTTTGTAGGCCGTGTGCTCGAAAGATCTTCAACTGCTGCAAGGTTTATAAATAAAATAACAGATGCACTCAACTCGAGATCCACAGCAAAGACTCCAGAGAGAAAAACGAAGAGAGTTACTTCTGTTAGGACACCAACCGGAAATACTCCGACTGCGAAAGATAGTACCGTCCTGTCCTCAAAGATCAGTTCAAGCGGGTTGACCACAATAACTTTGAACACTTTATCTTCATTGTGCTTCGCTTTCCACAAGTTAGAATAAATCTTGGGCACAATTTGATAGATGAAGCTTTTCCCGTAGCCAGTCGGGAGGACGCCAAGTACGTCTTGTCGGTCAACGACCAAATTTTTGACACATTCTATCTGTTCTTTCTTGGGATTTATGCCCGGAAAAAAAGTCTAGGGCTGTTCGAAAAGCTTCTTCTTTTACAGAAATACTCATTGATGATTACAGCTAAAATCTAAAAGTCGAATCATGAGAGAAAGACTTCAAGATGGTTGATTGATCTTACAGAACAAGTCTGTTAACATCCGGTTTGCGACCTATTGTTCTCTTGACCAATCAGGATTTCGGCCAAAATACGGCCGATGAACACAGCTCCTGATATGTGTTTGTGTCAGGCCCTCCTTTTCCCTTTCCCCTCTCCCCAGTCCCCTTTCCCTCCCCCTCCCCTCCAATCTCGAACCCAGCGCCAGCGTTCCTCTTGGTCAGTACCGAGGAACGGGAGACTCTGGGGGAATCGATTTTTTCTTGAATTCTGATTGGTTAATCAAGACAATAGAAAACAACTGCGGTCTGTAACACAGGACTCCCACAACATTTAATTCAATTTAATTTTATTTTATTTCACTTCATTTTACTACATTTTAAAATTATAAACAATAAAACTAAACATAGCACAACAGCAAAAACTTATGAAGATATTGTGTACAAGTTACATACAACAATTAATTGGATATCTGTGCCTACAGTTGTTTTTTCTTTCGCTTTCTACAAATTCCACATAATTTTCTTTCTTTTTTAATTTATGGCGATGACTATTTCTGAACAATAAAAAATTGAAATAGTTCCAGCTTGAATTATTGTTCACTGATCTTTTGGCTATTCTCTAAGCAGGAAGAATTTATTGCTGAGTGCAGTCTGAGTGCAGTCAATTTTTTTGGCATAAAAGCCTACAGGAGAAACATATTTGAACTGGAATCGATGAATGCCTTTTCGTCTGTATTTGTTATGAGTTTTCATGGCCAACTTAGACTGTCATCAATGCTGGAAAAAAAATTAGAGAAAAAACTCGGTGTCATCTCAATAACATTTTGAGTCGATGGAATTTGCCAAGCAGTCCAGCCGGCTTTGATTACATTACGGCAAAATACACGGCAAGAACTTACCGCTGCTATGCTTTAGGTTGAAAAAGGATGAAAAATATACCAAAGCTACGTCAACGGACCAAACTGTAGCCTTCTTCAGTTGCAGACTCAGACTCAGGCTAACCAAATAAGAGAAGAAAGCCAAGTGAGGCGTCCCTTCAGTCTCCATGCACTACTGAAGCCGACACTTGCCGACACCTGAAATGAAAAACACCATCAAAAATAGAAAAAGTTCCCTTGAAACTCTTGAGAAAAACTACAAGATATTTTAGACATTGAAAATGGCAAAGTAAATCGATAAACGTGTACTTACAAACAGTGTAGTGATCCTGGGTCAATGAGCTGAGTTGGCTTTGCTGTCTTTTCGTCTACTTCGCTCGCCCGTTTTTCGTCTTTTTCAGCTTTGAATTTGATATTGATAAACCATTGGCACTTTCTTCATCGACAGTGCAATAGCAAATTTACTTGAGAAGTGATATTTCTTCGCAAAAGTCACTAAATATCCACAAAACACCTTTGTAATTTCTAGCTCTCAGTCAGTAATTTTCAATTATTTTGGCGCCATTTCTGGAGCATGCGCATTTGAGTCGCAAACCGGAACCCCAGAAATCTGGGGAAAACAAATCGATTCCCCCAGAGCTTTAGCCGGGGTCGCGTCCGCTGACCAGACGCTGGCAAAACTCTGGGCTCGAGATTGCCTCCCCTCCCTCTCCCCACCCCAGAGGGCCTGATACTCAGGCTACACAAAATGCTAAGTGATATTTTTTCGAGAGGGCAATGTTCTGTTACGGGTCAATTTGCGTGTTTCTGTTCGAATCGAAGCTCGTCTACGGGCAGAATCAATTCAAGCCAAGATAATATTAAGTATGAAGTGAGGTCGCGCTCAGAATCTCTGCAATATATTTGGTTACTCTATGAAAGAAAATTTTATACTTTGTATGTGATGAAATTGTATTTATCATTCGTTTGATCTAAAGCGTCAAATGTCTAATGCGGCATCTTTGACCGTGATGCAACGTGCAACTATAGCTTTTAAAATCAGTTAGTTTTATAATCATTGCCAACGCTAGCCGTTTGTGATTGTTTGAAAAATTCCTGAAAATTGCTTTACTCAAAGTGCTAAATATTTTGAACTGTGTGTGTCCAACACTGATCCTGGAGAATTATGTTTTGTAGTTCAACATTGAAGGTCAACTAGCAGTGTTCGTCACACAACGCACAGGAGATAGACAAGAAACATTTCATAGATATCAGAGAAAGCGGTGTACTTTCGTGAGTTTTAGGGGAACAGTTCTGCTAACGTGGATACACCAGCTGTTTTCTGCTCGCAGCAATTCACTTTCTATTAGAAATGGCTAGTATAGGCTATATTGGTTAAGGTTGCTCAACTTAAGTTAGTGAGCAACCACCACAGGAAGCCCAAGTAGAGTGATTTTCATCGGACTGTGAAACAATTACTAACAGTCAGTGTTTAATAGTGTCTAATAGTTGTATTGCAACAAAAGAAAACAATGGGGGCAGAGTCTATCAGTGTCTATTAGCTTAGTAACTATTTCACAGTCCGGTGAAAATCACTCTAACAAACAGACCAACTTATGGAATCAGACTATTCTTTAATGAATAAAATAAATGTCCAAAAGTCAAATCACTGAATTTATTTCTTAGCTACTACAGTATTTACAAACATAAAAATATAATTAACCTTTTACCTACTTGAATACTCTAATTCATTATTTCATTACCTATCAATAATTTAATATATCTATCTTTACAAGACCTGCATATTTCTAACACTTTATTATTTTTACTTATTACGGGGGTCCCACGGAAGCAGGAAGAAAATCTAGCTCTTTCTTGCCTTAGTTCTGGGTGATTTTAGAGTACAGCTCATATGGGAAACTAAATTGAAGGATACAGAATGAAAATGCCCTGAGTGATGTTTTGGATGATTTTTCAAGATTTCTTGAAAAATTTAAAGGATTGAAAGTGCTACTTTGATAAAAAAAACGGTGAAATTTTATTTAGCAAAAACTTTGTGAAATAGATCTCCAAGTGTCTATTGATCACCAGTTAAAATATCCTTTTGGTATTCAAAAGGGAAGTGCTAGATTTGTAGCATTCTTTTTAGGTGTCAGTGACGTCATCTACTCAACTCATGGGTTTACTCCATACATTTCTTTGTATTTTGCAATCAAAATATCTCGGTGTAATTTTTTTGAATTGAAGATCACTGGCCATGCAGTTAATCCTTGACACAATAACTGCAAGAAAACTCGTAAGCAAACTTATTACAGCAGAAATGAATAGAATAATTCAAGTCATAAAATACAAAGAAATGCAAATATCTTGTAATAATTTAATTTCTCCTACTTGATCCTTATCTTTCTACTACTAAATGGCAGAGCATTGATATATGGCTTAGAGAAGTTGACCAACACCGTTTTCAAGCAGTTTTAAGGAAGTTGAAAAAGTTTCCAATTCTCACGTTTTCATTTTGTACCCCTCAATACACCGAATCGAAATATGGCGGCAAATTTGAATAACTATATTGTTTTATACTGACTAGCCTATCATTCATGTAAAAACGCTTTTGTGCTTCCACGTGAACACAAGGCTAGTCAGTCAAGAAAATTAGTTATTCAAATTTGCCGCCATATTCAATTCAGTCAATACTCCACTTTTGAGTTCATTTTGCTCAGTATTAGCCTCAACTCCACGTAATATATTCTTTTGTGTCATTGATTAACTTAGCCTGTGTGGCTGTACACAGGCTATGATTAACTTTAGTTGGGAATAAATGGAATGTACACAAATGAACAAAGCAAATGCTATAGAATTCCTCTGGGGTTTGCTTGATTTCTTTGAATATCTCACATCTAATCTAGGCTAACACTGAGCAACACTGAGCAACACAGAACTCGAAACTGGAGTATTATATCATGCAGTTATGGTTACGTTAACATTTCCCACTTCTACGAAACCTGTTTTACTTTTCCAAAATGCCTATCTAGCAATATAGTCTAAATTTAGTTAATAAACTAAGTGGAATGTGGCAGTTGTATCCTTGATGTTAAGTCTGTGTCATGCCAGTCATCATTGGCTGAATGACCAGAGAAGCTCGGCATAAATTACACATCCAGTGCCCTGAAGAAAAAGAGGTTTCTGTTACATTTTGCACTGGGATAGGAACTTTTACTGACACCAAAAAATGAATTAGCAAAACAAAATGTGTAGTTCCAGAAAATATCCAAATACCCCAACCACGGAGGGAATTGTTCCCCCCCCCCCCCCCCCATCCTGTGGAACTTTCATTTTTCTTCTATACAAACTCTGTAGTTTTGTTCCTTTTATATTAAGGAGGCGGTATGGTCAAGTGGTCAGAGCATTGGTCTCATAATGCAGTGGTCCTGAGTCTGAGTCCCTGCTCTGGCCACTAGCCGAGTCTGAATTTGTTTCAGGTAACCCTAGTTCAAATTCAGTTTTTCTACCATGCTTGTAAATAGCCAACTGGTTTGCCTCATTGCAAGTTGGGATTCTTAAACACTTTAATAAGTTTCTTTACCGATTATTGTGTATTTATTTCAGGATTTGAGGATCGGACCAGGTTGAACAAAGCCTGGGTTTATCTGTTATAATCCTCATTAAAACAAACAAACAACTGGAGCCTGAGTTTTACTGACTGTAAACATCATTTCAGGAAGAAGACAATTTAGCATTTGTACACTGCATAAAACTGCCCTATTCTCCCCCAGTGCTGGTATAAATCCTTGGATATCAGTAATCAAGAGACTTTTTACCTTCAGGAGGTTGATCCATTGGAGGTTTCAAGCAATACATATGGTATCCTCTGTCACAATCATCACAGAACAATAGCTGGTCCTAAAAGAAACAAATTGGGATGCAATGATATTATTACTTTTGGTCATAACACAGTTTTGGTGACAGTCATGGAAAGGCAAGAAATGCATATACGAATGAACCTCACTGTTAATGGAGCCTTTTTCTGTGGTGAGGACCCTGCCACTCCAGTGGGATTGGCTAAAGCCATGTAAAAACAAAACAAAAAAGATGGAGGGTAGGAATAAACAAGCAAAAAGTGGTTGCTCAAAGTTTTGAATATCTTACAGGAAATCGAAGCTGACATTGCAGTAACCATCAACTACATGGTCTATTCCTCTCACGTACCATTATAAAATTATATTATATAATTCAAATACATTAAACATAACGTTGTACACAGCTTCTAGTTTAACTACGAAGCTAACAATATTCTATCATAATTAAGGCCCCAAAGAAGATGATCCTAAAGAAGGAATGTAAATAAATGAACAAATGCAATTATTCTCTTACATCATTATCTGAAGTACCACAAAGACTACAAGACTTGCATTCTATGCATTGCCAGCGATACTTCTTAACATTTTCAGTAAGCCTAACTGTAAACTGTAAGCATGATGGGTGACCTGTGTAATGAAACAAGATATTGATAGCTCTATCTCTAGAAATTCATGAAATAAATGATTGAAGAGGTCAGTGCAAGAACAGAGTTAACGAGTGAACTCTGATCAAAGTCTATATTCTCCTAAAAGATTTTTAAATTTCAGGGCCCGGTTGTACAAAGGTTGGATAAAGTTATCCACCGGATAAGAGTTATCCACTGTATAGATTTTGTATAGATTTTATCCGCTGGATAAGGATTTATCAGCTGGATAGCGCTATTCACCCTTCGTACAACTGGACCCAGAGGAGAAATTCGAATTTGATTAGAGATATTTTACTCTGTTTTTGCAGGGACCTCTTCAATTACATGTATGGCAGTCCATATTCCAACAATTCTCCTGTGTCCAACTTTGTGTTCATAAATGCGTAATTTGTCCCATAATCTATTTAACATTATTTTATAGATTCCATTTTTCCAAAATGTGGTTAGAACAAAAAAGTTGTTGAAAAGACTGCAGTTCTGCCCATATTTTGATGTCTTCTGTGCATCCATTAGAGTATATCCAAGTTTATAGAAAAAATGAAAACTAATATTTGTTTTAGAATGATATAATATTATTGAAACATTTCCACCAATCAGAGTGCGTGTAAGATGACATCATCTATTTTGTGTACATACTGTACATAATCACAAGTTTTTTGACCAATCAGAGCATGCGTAATATACCAATATAAAAAAAAATTGATAGAGTGCACACCATATATCTGTGAAACAACTACTATTTAGTGCATAATAGTATTTAGTTATCAACTATTTTGTTATCCAGTAACTAAGGATTCACTCAGGCATAAACTACACAAAGAAAGACAAGGACCACTAGATACCTTGCTATTGTTATTTGCACTGTTCTGCTTCAGTGATATCAACTAGTTTGTACATAATAGTGAAATAAGACAATACATATTAAGTTTTATTTCACGGATATATGGCATACACTCTATCACATCATTAAATGCATAGATGAGTTCTTTACTGTAAGAAAATGATATTAAAACCCACCTGATCTTCCACAGTCTGCACAAGAAAGAAGCTCCTCTGGACGATTAGTCTTTTTATTTTCAAACTTATCCCCAAGACAAAAGTCACAGTAGCTATTTGGAGTTGCTGTTTGTGCTGCTGTCCCGTCCAATCTTCTTGGTTGTGGTACAACTTTAAGCCCTGGTGAAGCTGGCATTGGTGATTCTACAGCTGGCACACTTACTGATGCTGATGGCACAGATGATTGTGAATCCTCCTGATTAGTAGGATTATTATCCAATTCATGGTTGTAGTGAGTGTAGTGGTACTTGAGACCAGGACCATTTTTGTAACGTCTTCCACAAACTAATGGAAAGAGTAAAAGATAAAAATCACATATTTTAAGACATTTTATTAAGTGCTTTAGTTATGGGTATTGAATTTAAGGGCAAAATTATTTATTAATCAATGGGATGTCCAGGGAAAAGTATGGAAAGCTAGTAACAAGGACAGTCTTAGCTAGAGAGCAAAAGCACAGGGAAGAAGGATCAGGGGAAAGGACATTTAAGGAAATACCACGTTTAAAACTTTTGTTTTGAAATTGAAGAGCAGTTTTGTATTTTTAACAGAAATCGTCTCTCTTTGTTCAGGAAAAAAGTTATAAACTATTAGAGCACACAAGTACTTCAAATTGACATTCCTAACATACTTTCACAGACATAAGGCTTTTTGCGATCATCAGGATTCATTCTGGCCAGCTCCTCTTTAGTGATATTGCGTACTGTAACGGTTCCTGATGTCATTGGTTGTCTCTGAAAGATGTAAGAAAATCACTTGTCATGCTGTCAGACTAATAGCACAGGGTGTATATAATTATTACTTAAGGGGCAGGTCCATGAAATTCAGAAAGAGAGGACAATAACAAAAACGACTATGATTCTATTGACAACTCAGAACCTCAATGAAACTTCTCAAAAATAGGGGGTGGCCCCCTTGCATTGGTCCCCACCTAAACCTGCCCCTGACTTGGGGGTGTCTGTTAGACTCAAGGTGGGAGATGGTAGTCTTTTAATTGATACAATCAACATTTCTATAGTGATTTTCACAGTAACATGTCTACGGAAAAGCAACTTATGAAAAGGTAAATTTGAAAATGGTTGGCACATTAGCATCACATGTTGTTGTCAATAAACCATAAACAGTGAGTTCTGTGTTTTGGGTAGAAGAATAATTATTTTTACAAATTTATTACTTAACTCACAGGAAAGTGTTTTATTGGGTTTGTCATGGAAACACCACCTTTCTTCCGTCCAGGTCTCCCTCTTTTTTTCTTATTAACATCATAATCTTCATCATCAGATGCTAACAATTGTTCCTCAACATCATCTTCCAAATCACTTGCATCAAGAAGAAAGGATTCTTCGTCTCTTGAGTCTTCTTTAACTCCTTCTGATACTGGTGGTTCAACTTGGTCACTTGTTTGCTCACTCTCAGCTTCTGCATGAGATGAACTTGCCTCTATTGAAGTATTTAAAGAGTATTAGGAAACACATGGATGAAGTGAGTTAATAAATGAACCAACAAAGAAATTAATGGGTGAATGAATAAATGGATGGGTAAATGAATGAATTAATAAACGAATGAACAAATAAACGAACAAATGAGTAGATAAAAAAATTAACAAAGGAATGGATGAATGAATAAATGGATGGATGGATCGAAAAATGGATGAATGACTGTGTAGGTAAATGAATGAATGAATGAATGAATGAATGAATGAATGAACAAATCAAGTAATTAATTAAATTAATTACTTAATGAACAAATGAATGGGTGGACAGATGAATAGATAGACTAATGAAATTTTACAGGGCTTCAATGTAAATAAGTGTCAACTTTTTCAATGAGCTTTTATCATGTAATTCCAAAAGTCACAGTACAGAAATATAATTACTATAGCTGAAAAAAGCACGTCAAAATTAGTAAAACTGTGAAGTTTGAATGAAGTAAGTTCAAAACTCACGAAGATATGAATTTTCCAAAATCGAAATTTTGTATGAAAACATTCGCTGGTAGGTAAGAGATGCCTACCAGCCAAGGTTTTCTTACAAATTCACACTTTTCAAAAATTCATATTCTCGCGAGTTTTGGATTTAATTCCTTCAAACTTCACTGTCTTACTAATTTTAACAAGCTCTTTCCAGCTATGGTAATTCTTTTTCTGTTTTACGAATTTAAAAATACCTGATAAAAGCTCATTCTGCTTATGGTAAAATGATACTCTATTTATTTAATATATGAATGAATGAATAAGTGGGTGGGTGAGTGGGAGGGTGGATGAATGAAATTATGGATGAATGAACAAATGGATGAATGAATGGATGAGTGGATAGATGGATGGAGATGAATAAACAAATAAGTGGATGGCTGGATGGATGAATAAATTATGTGAATAAATGAATGAAATGAAAAGGAAAGTTAAAATGTCAAAGTAAATCATCTGTTCTATTCCAATTCTGAGTTTGATGTTGCTCGATCTACGTAAACTGTTCATAAATTTGAGCAAAACCCCATGGAATTCTAAAGTATTTGCTTTGTCATTCATATGCATAATTCCTCAGCTTTCCACAAGAAAATTACTGAAGTTGTAAAGAATACATGTGCAATTCAGGCTAATGCTGAGCAAACCTAGGAGATCTTGAAAGGAAATTATTCAAACTTTCCTTTGTTTAGAATCAATTGATGAATGAATGAATAAATGAATGAAATGGATGAATGAATGAGGTAGATAATGAAAACATCAACAACAAAGGGGTAGCAAAAAAACCGAAACAATTGATGGAGGAATAAATGAATGAAATGGATGGATGAATGAATGAATGAGGTACAGTGTAGATATACAATGAAAACATCAACCTAGATGGCAGAAACCGAAACAATAAGTTAAACAAAGTAAATAAACATAACTTAAACTTTCATGATTTTTATTCAAAGAGAAAATTGACCTTCATCTCCAACGTGTGCACTCTCTTCTTCTTCAATCTCGGGATGATAAACTCGCTTTCTTTTCCTCCATCTTCTTGGAGGGTAAGTATACACATACTGTGGTGTTTTAGGCTCCCTTCTCATGAATCTACTCAGCCATAAGTGGCAGTTATTCATTGCAATTCCAGTTTGAGCGTCTAAGAATGGAGCCCTCATTTTGCGTTCAAAACAAAGACGTGCATTGAAAGCTGACACGTTATCCAATGCATCTTGGTAGATCTCTCTATTAAAACAAAAAACATGAAGTTTGGTTAGTTACTGAGTTTATAAGAGATAATTTTTGTAGTGAAGCAGAAATAGATGTTATAATGAACTTACTTCGGTTGTTTCGACTCTCTGATTGTCACCCCACGAGCCGCCATCTTGGATCTCTACCACACCTGGCCTTGACTAAAGACGAGCGTGGACTGGTAAACACTAGTGATAAAATCAGGAACGGACTGAAAAGACTACGATTATTTGGATTGACGGATAGCTTGATAGAAGTTATCCAAAAACGTATTGGATACATTCATTCTGGGATACATTATTTAATTGAATTTTTTGGTTTGGTACTAATTCACAAGCTGCCTTTGTTCGGCTGATGTGTTTTCAAGAAGAGAGAGAGAGAGGAACAGTGAATCAAGGAGTCGCGATTGGCGGATCCGAAATAAGTAGAATCATCAAGCATGCGCTATTTATAAGTCCAAAATCAGACAACAAAAATTCATAGCATTCTTCGCATTTTTTATTTTACTGTTCATCCAGGCGTTCTAGCCATTCACGAGCGAATGAACTGCACTGGTACCCGTAGTACTTGTCAGTGGTCGATACTTACAGAAATTATACTGTTGAGTCTTCTCCTCGATGTAATTCAACTCCAATGTATTTAAATCGGTAGTCTTTTTCGTTCGATACCAAGAAACAATGATTTAAAACTGTAAAAAGGGTCACTACAGAGTCTAGAATGGATAAACTCACAAATCCAGTCGAGTAAAGAGAAAAATGAAGCCGACACTTAACTGGTAAGATTATCGGAAAGCCATGAAATATAAATTGGTCAACCCTTTCATGTTTTTCTAGCGGTTGATAAAGGGCAAAAATCAACATAAAACACATTACTGTTATGTGAAACTATAGTTATTCTAAGGTACACAAAAGTGAAGGTCTGCTCCGCCTTCAAGAGGGATGGGTATCAGAGAAATGAATGATCAATGAAAAGCGTTTGACAGCCGCTTGCATTCAAGTTTGTCAACAGAGTGCTTTAAAACCGTACTGGGATGGCCAAATCATGCGCTTCAATGAGCGAAAAAATTGTTAGAATAACAGAAAGTTTTGTGCACGTTATTTTCTCTTAAGCGTTTACTGGGCTCAGATCTTTTCAACTTCTCCCTCTTTTTTTCTTCTATTAATTGATCAGCAGATAGAATGAATGGACACTAGACGACTGAAGTGGATACTAGAGCTTAGAGTTCTTTCCCATTGCAACCAAGATGCCTTTGTTAGCGATGTTTATGGCGCGCGCAATGATGATCGTTGCGGTAGTGGGAAGTGTTTCAATGTATTTTTATCTGTATATCATTCGTTATTCGCCACTGTTTACCCGTCAACAAACTGCATACGTTCCACCGCCACCTTTCCAATGGGACCGCGCTGATCGCAGAAATGTAATCATTGTAACGGACCCTATAATAGACACTAATATCCTTGGAAAACTTTTCAATCAACACCCGCGTGTATTCTACATGGAACAGCCTCTATACCCATTTGAAATGTTCAAAACGTTGAACTACACGCACGAAAGTAAATACAGTGGGCAAGTGCGCGCTTTCTTGGACAACCTATTTCACTGCAGATTTCATGGATACAAGGATTATTTGACATTTCTCTCGCATCCCGGGCTCGCGTCTCCTCGTTATCGACTTTCTAGCAAAGCGTTATCATCGCCACCTCTGTGCCGACAAGCAATTGATAGCTACACTAGCGTCAGTAGTTTTCTACAAAAATGTCCGATTTTGCAGCCTCAGGGCGTCTCTAACGTTTGTTCCGATAAAATGCATGTTGTTTTGTCAATGTACGGTAAAAGAGCACCGGGTGGAGGATTGACCGGGTTAATACCCTTAATGACGTCAGAATCCATGGCAACGCGGGTAATATACCTAGTGCGAGATCCCCGCGCAAACGTGTGGGACATTATAAGCGGCGTTGTCACAAAAGGACTTCAAGATGATACGCAGAAGCATAAAGCCATTGAAGAGAAGATAAAATTCTTTTGCAACGAAATGGAAAGGAATGTTGATTTTTCTGAGTCGTTACCATGGGAACTGAGGAATCAATACCACGTGATAAGGTACGAGGAAGTCCTACGAAATGTCACTGAAGCTGCTGATAGGGCCTTCATGTATGCAGGGATTGATCGAGTAGCATCGGTGAACGATTTTATTAAAAATCAAGCTAAACAGCTTACAAAGTACGAACCAGGGTTGTCATGGAGACTTAACATGAACACGAACACCATTGGCATGGTCGAGAGATACTGCGCACGCGTCATGAGGATGTTGGGTTACGAGGAATCGATGAAGGACGAAAATAAGCTGAGAAATCTAGAAATTTCACTTCTGACTACGCCATCAAAATAGAAAATAGTGGAGATGATAGCAAATATACAAGGTAACTCGTATATACCAAGATAATCTTGACTTATAAGAAAAACTAGATGTACTATCTTCAGTGCTTGGGGCTAAAAAACGAACAACTTGAAATTAAAACTCCCATTTTTCATTATCAAAGAATGAGAATGAGCTTAAATAAGAACATCGATCACCACCGAAGCGCTGACAAGTCGACGTTACGACAGAAGATCACGTTTTTCGGTTTTGAGTGAACAGTATAAGCATAAACAGATAAAAAACGAAAAGGAAAGTAAGTTAATTCACCGATTGGTCCCTAGCCGTTACGTGGAGTATTTCATGTTCCGACCACAAAGTCGACGGAATTGTCCAAATGTACAGACTTTTCCGGCTCGATTCGGTCGCTAAGCTATCTAAAGAATGGTTTGAAACTAGGTTCATTAGAACTATATTTTTATAAAAACGAACGAAACAGCTGTATTTCAAGTACGTCAAAAAATTATGGAAAAGTTTGTACATTTAATTATTTATAAGACAATTCCGTGACAATGTCCAAACAATTTCTTGTCCGTAACTATAGCCAGGGGCCAATCGGTGAATTGAAAGAAAATGATCATGAGTAAATACACGGAAGCCGCGATCAGATCAATGGATGATTACCGCGAATAAATTAATGAATGAAAGAAAGAAGGGAAGAAAGAAAATGAGAAGGACGGAAAAAAGAAAAGAACGAACAAACGAACGAAAGAAAGAAAGAAAGAAAGAAAGGAAGGAAGAAAGAGAGAAAGAAAGAAAGAAAGAAAGAAAATACAAAATAAAGATTAAATAAATAAATAGATCAGGATATAAAAGAATAATTAATAAAATAAAAAAATAAAATGGAACCACAAGCGGTCTCGTTTGATATCAGTGTTTATTGGCATTATCACTATCCTACGAACTACATACTGCAATGCACTAGATAACACCATACATATCTGTACAAAACTAGAATTGTTCCATATCTTACACAACGATAATGTCCATACAATTATAATAAAACTCTGCATTAGTGCTGTAAGCGATTGGTTAGAAAATAAAAGGGGAGCTAACTGAATTTTTCAAAGTATAGGATATTAATTTCAAAATCTGATAGACTGACTGTATCGGTACTGAATAAGATGGTGGATATTGTGTGTTCAGTTTCTTTGAAGGGATGAAATAGTAAATATTGTAGAAAGAGATTTACTCACAATAACGTATTTGCAGTTTACAGATAGCTAGGAAATATCTATAAAGGCCATCTTATTCTTATTCGGTTCAACTATAGGAACTCCAAGTACTTCAAAGGCACACTTATAATGAAACCTTACTTCGACCCTAATATACGACCCCACCCATATTAGGGAGATTCAACAATATCACAACAAGTAATAACGTGCTTGCTATGTTTTATATCATCGATTTTCTTAGCAATCATTATTAAAATCCCAAGCAGCAAATCAAATATCGACAATAACCCAAGTATAGTTCTCTCTATCGTCCCCACTTAATTCAACGAGAAGTGAGTTTGGCAGGGGAAGCGTCGGGGCAAGACAGAGCCTGGTTGTTGGGTTATGTTAGCAGCAGCTCGTTTTACTTCATCGATCGCTTTTCCAAACGAATGAGGGAGCAAAACCAGCCACTAAAAGCTTGTAAATTAAACTAAATTCGTTTCTACTACTTCTAATGAAAAACTAGCCTGATTTTCTGACGGAAAGGTAGGTACTTGGTGTTTACAACACCAATTGTATGCAACACAAAGTGCATCAAATAGATTTAATATCAATGGATGTATCATCTATTGATACACTTGGTGTTGCATACACCAAGTACTTACAGACAGAACGGCTCGACCGCTGACCACTTATCTTCCCGTGCCGTCTGAAAATCAGGCAATGGTAAAACGCGATGTATTAACACACTAAGAAGTGAGAAGTCCACATTCGCCGAAGCAGTTTTCGTACGACTGTGAAAACGGCACGGCACGGTTACGTAAGGAATTCCAAACGTTTCTGTAGACATCTCATCACTGACACGGTCACGGCACAGTACGTTTTATGCCCACACGAAAACTTTTATATACACTAACTACTACAGTTCCATTATAAGGTTTACAATTTTGTCCATTCCTTCTCGTTTGTTAAATGCCGAATTTGTTAGGAGGAATGGGGCTAGTTAGTTTCCAGGATTCTAAAACAGTCTTCATAGTATTTATGAATTTTCTGTATATAGTTATCTTATTCAAACTACGAGTATAGTATACACACTAAGATAAAAATTCCATCTCTCCCCTCCCCAACTAAAATCTTGAAGTAACCGGACGCTAGCTTTATACGTTAGTTTACTTATAGTTTGTAAAGATAAAAATATCCCCTCCCCTCCCCAGCTAAAATCTTTGAATAACCGGAAGCGTGATCGCTCGATTAAAAAAAACTATTTCATAAATTACTAAAGCAAGTTACACTCCAAACTAAAAAAATAAATCCATTTCTTCGATAATTTACTGCGTGGAGATCTAGGGCTTATGCCAGCAATTCTCTCTGAAGTTTTTTTTCAATATTAATGGGAAAAATACATTTAAAAATAGACAATGAAATAATAAAATTCAACATTTAACCCTGGATTCATCAGGGAGCGTATTCTCCTTTGCGTTCTTAACTAGTCTTTCTACCGTCGAACGGAGGGCAGTCCCTCCATCGTCCGCGTTCTGGACAACGATTTAATTCTCTGGAGTACCACACAACATGTACTAGTTCTTTCTTTTCTTTCTTTTTTCGGGTGCCATTCTCAAAGATGCGTATCAACAGCTATTTCCGAAATCTCAGCATAAAGTTTGTCAAAGGTTGGTCTACCCTCGGGGCTCTCTTCCCAACACTTCACCATAATATTTGCCATACTATCAGGGCAGTTATCAGGCTTAGAGAGTCGTAAATCATCCTTGATACACTTGAGAACTTCTTCGTCTGAGCGCTCCTCAAATGGCGTCTGGCCAAGCGTGTAAATTTCCCAAACAAGAACACCAAACGACCATACATCGCTTTTCTCAGTGAAATCGTCGTTAAAAATGGCCTCTGGAGCCATCCAGCGAAGTGGAATAAGGATGTTATTAAATCGGTAATATTCGCTGCTATACAAGTCGTAGCTTAGACTCAAGAAGCCGATTTTAACTTGTAAGTCTTTGGTAACCATACAATTCCTGGCCGCGACGTCTTTGTGGACAAACTTGTTGGACGCCAAATAGGTCATACCTGATACGACGTTGGAACATAGTGAGAGTTTTTGGCTGGACGTCAGAGTGCTGCGAACATTTTCGTAGCACGAAAGAAAGTACTGCTTCATGTCACCCTGGAGATCGAAAATGAACAAATTAAAATGCATTCATTTTTTTATATTGAGTAGTCTAGATCCAGGGGTCCATTTAGTCTTAATTGGCACCACAGGGGGCGTTGCGTGACAAGACTGAACATAGCGGCGAAGGAGCCTAAGATGCCTTATCGAGATAGCATCTGTATCGGCTCGTTTAACTATCGAATATCAAAGAACAGATTAACAGTGACATCACAACAAACACAAAGTAGAGAGGTGTGGTGAGCTTAGAAGTTTAAACTGCAACACTTCTAAGCTCACCACACCTCTCTGCTTTGTGTTTGTTGTGATGGACTCGTTGTGATGTCACTGTTAATCTGTTCTTTGATATTCGATATAGTTTACTTTATGGGTGCCTTTCACCGCTGGGTCTGGGTTCAAGTCCCAGTTCGAGCGCCTAGATCATATGTGAACTGAGTTTGTTTGATGTGTTGTTCTCTACCAGCCACAAGGGTTTTTTTCTCTAGGTTCTCCCGTTTTTCCTCCCTCAGCAAAAATCAAAGATGAGTTAAGATGTGAAGTTTGGAATGGTATCGGTAAGAGTAATGTGGAGTATTTTGCTTTCTCTTATCTGTTACGTTACAGAAAAGTGAAGTGCGATGTGATTTCAAGGTAGTGTGTTTGCGAAGTGCGCTGGACTGTGCTATACGTGAAAAAACGTTCGAAAAGTCTAAGCAATACTACCAATCATAATTACGTACCTTTTCTAGAGATTCAAATATCATATAAGTAGGATCCATATCTCTACATACACCTAAAAGCCCAACCACATAAGGATTATCCATATTAACGAAGGCATTCAACTCCCTCCAGAAATCCTCTTTCTGAATATCATCTTTAGACATCAATGACTTCACCACCACCATGGTCTCACGTTCACCATCTTTGATTCCACTTGCACGAGCCAAGAACGCGCGCCCGTAAGAGCCATTGCCTAGAGTGCGCAAAGCCTCCAGGTCGTGACGTGGGAACTCCATCTTATTGTAATTGGCGGGCTTACCGTTGATTGGCTGAAGAGCTACTTCCGGGTTGCCTTCATTTTCTTCATCAATAGGCAAAGCCACTGAAAAAAGATAAAGCACATCTAAGTTCCTGGTTTGAATTCTTTCTTGTGAGGCTTGGCTTGCAAAAAATATTGAAAATAACACGCCGTTATCCGAATAAAAGACAGGAAAAACCATGAATAAAAACTACAGGGGTTAAAAGGGGGTCTTTATCACGAATCGCGCTTCAAGTCAATTCACTGACGAATCACACTACAAATTTTTCGTCAATTTACGAATTACGCATATTCTAATAACGATTTTACGAAAATCACGCCAAAATCTGGCTTGCTTTCACAGATCACGCACTCAGTTTGAAACAATTCACAGATCACGCAAAAGCCCCTGAAACTAGGGAATGACAATGCACGATGCAAGGGCGCATCCAAAAATTCTGAACAGGGGGTCGCTACAGGGACACGCCTCCCAAAAAAACGTTCCAACATTGCATTGTTTTAAGAGAAAGTCCTAAAATTACTATTAATTTTGCAACATACATCCCCAAAAATCTTTGAAATCCGAAGCCGGGCCCAGAAACACCATTTCAAGACATTCAGAGGAATATTCTGCCAAAAAGGCTCAGTAAATAATCCTCGTTTTAGTATTAGTGATTTTTAACTCTTGAATTTTTCAGAAAATTTCAGAAAATCTAAAATTACCCACCCCTTTTGGCTAGGTAAAAACTAGCTGACCTACCCTCAATTCCTCCGGCCGACCCGCTAAATCTACACCCCAACCCCACCCTGCTCTACATAATGCCCCCCGAAAGGTCATTATTTCAATTATTTCTCTAAATGAGCTACAGCTAGAGCACTTACACTCTTCCTTCTTCTGTTGTTTGGCTCTTCGTCTCTTACAGTAGATCATTAAACCCACCACTAGTACGATGTAGGCAGCAGCACACCCCACAGCAATGGCAATTGTACGGCCCATGGCTGATGCCTTAGATTTGGCATTTGTACCAGGGACATTGTTCACAACTCTAAGGGATATGGTTACTTGTGTAAAGCTGCCTGGGTTGCCAGCGATACAATAGTAGCGGCCTTGGTCTTTAGGACGAACATCTTCAATAAAAAGAGTGCCGTTATTCAAGACATGGAATCTCTCTTTATTGAGTACATCTCCACCGTGTTTTTCTTGGCCCCAGCTGATTTTTGGCTTTGGGTCGCCTGTGGCATTGCAGTGAAGCCAGACCGACTCAAACTCGACCGCCGTTGTGTTTTTAGGTAATAGGACGATCTTGGGATAAACTGAAATGACAGAAGAAAGCAAATAAATGAAAACAGAAATTACATTAAAACACGATATTGAAATAATATTTATTTATTTATAAGCTTCGCCCTAGGGCGGGAGCAACTCACAGAACTGAGGTTCCAAAACGAGACTCCCTAATATAATTACACTACAGCAAAATCCCTATAAGTATAAGACAGACACTTTCGGGACCAGTGTCCACCTTAGAGGGAGTTTTTATGACAGTAAGTAAGGGGTATGCAATTAGACAGGAACCAGGCAAATGTAAATGTGTCCACCTTAGAGAGGTGCCTGCCTTAGAGGGAGTTTGTTTAAGACAATATGGAGCAATTTAAAAGGAGCATGGGACCAGGTAAATGTGTTCACCTTAGAGAGGTGTCTGCCTTAGAGGGAGTTTCTTCAAGACAATATGGGACAATTAAAAGGAGCATGGGAACAGGTAAATGTGTTCACCTTAGAGAGGTGTCCGCCTTAGAGGGAGTTTCTTAAAGACAATATGGGGCAATTTAAAAGAAGCATGGGACCAGGTAAATGTGTCCACCTTAGAGAGGTGTCTGCCTTAGAGGGAGTTTCTTAAAGACAATATGGGGCAATTTAAAAGGAGCATGGGACCAGGCAAATGCGTCCACCTTAAAGAGGTGTCTGCCTTAGAGGGAGTTTCTTAAAGACAATATGGGGCAAAAAAGGAGCATGGGACCAGGCAAATGCGCCCACCTTAGAGAGGTGTCTGCCTTAGAGGGAGTTTCTTCAAGACAATATGGGACAATTAAAAGGAGCATGGGAACAGGTAAATGTGTTCACCTTAGAGAGGTGTCCGCCTTTGAGGGAGTTTGTTTAAGACAATATGGGGCAAAAAAGGAGCATGGGAACAGGCAAATATGTCCACCTTAAAGAGGTGTCCACCTTAGCGAGGTGTCTGTCTGACAGGGGTGTCTGCATGAGGGAGTTTACTGTACCTCATTCTTTCCAATAACATTTCATTACAGGTTCTAATATTACTTACTATACACAGATATGTTGATCTGATCAGTGACGTTACTAAATTGATTGGAACCAGTACATGAATAGGTTCCTCGGTCATCCATCTTAATATTGTTAATAGTCAATGTGCCTTCCTTTGGATCCATGTGCTTAGCCAATGATTTAACTCCAACTTTTCCCCATTTGATAGAAATGGGCCCAAAACCCACAAAAGAACAGTAGAGTTTAGCAGTTGTTCCCTTGTCAAACTTGTGGTGATTTATCACACCTTTCACAACTCGAACAGCAGCTGTAATGAGACAACAAACACAGTTTCATTTTGCAACTAAGCTTATGGGGCCTTCATTTATTAGTGAGTTGGGTAGTGGGAAAATTACTTGGAGTGCCTTCCAAATATAACAGAGATCAAGATATGCCAGGTGTTTCTCTTTGCAGTTTTTGACATCCGGATTTGATCTAATGAAGTTTTAATGAAAAGCCACAGTTCTGTGTGAGGTGGCAGAGATAACAAATTTTATCCTCTTACAACTACATCATAATTAACTTCGATTAGATTGGCAGTTGGAGTTGTCTTTCTGAAGTTTGAAAATCGTCAGCGGGTGTAATCATCACAATGAGGAAGGCCTGGCATATAATAATAATAATAATAACTTTATTTATCCTCGGATGAAACTGATCAGCCAACCGAAAGGATAGCTGGTATCAACCGGTGATCAGCAATCTTGATGTATGCCAAAAATGCCTGGAACATCACGTGCTTTACAATTTAATTTGTACAAAGAATAAAAAAATCCAACAAAATTTTAACATGCTACCTTGTTCCCAAAAGTTCTAGTTACCCCATGCCACACCCATTTGTATGATGTTTACTTACCTCGCACAGTTAAATTAGCCACTCGGCTATAGACAGGCTTTGCAGGATGCCTTGCAATGCAACGGTAGAGTCCAGCATCAGAACGACTAATCTTTTTAAAAACAAGAGCATTATTGCTGTTTATTCTATGGTTGCTATCTAGTTTAACGGGTTGCTTGTTTACAATCCATGTAATCATTGAAGGAGGGGTGCTTTGTACAGTGCAGTCAAGTTTGACCTTCTCGTTTTCATTGGCTTGTGTGTCCTTTGGTTGTGCAGTGAATGTTGGAGAAACTGTTGAAAGGTTAGTAGAGAAATGTGATTAATAAACTATTTTACAACATTTGACTAAAATCTTGCAATCTGATTGGCCGAGAGCCATTGTTAATAAGAGTACTGACAATAGCTGACGCCAACATGTCACACTCGTCCTTACAGAAAAAAGTTTGGGACAGTTTTTCAAACAGATTTGGACGGAAAAGATCTAAGATAATGTTGTAAAAAACAAATTGAAGATAGTTTTCCATTGTCAGTACTCTTATTAATCATGGATGACGTCAAAAAATGTTCAAAACTAAAGTGGAACCACGAGCGCAGCAAGTGGTTTCACTGCTAAGTTTTGAACATTTTTTGACGTCATCCATGATTAATAAGAGTACTGACAATGGAAAACTATCTTCAATTTGTTAAATATCAACTTCTTAATATTTTGTCAATAACATCATGTGATTACAATGTTGGAAAAACTTGAAAGGTTGGTAAAGAAATATGATTAATAAACTAATATCAACTTCTTAATATTTTGTCAATAACATCATGTGATTACAACGTTGGAAAAACTTGAAAGGTTGGTAAAGAAATGTGATTAATAAACTAATATCAACTTCTTAATAATGTGCCAATGACATCATGTGATTACAGCATCATAATCACATGTTTATGCTAATTATATTCCCATGATTATCAGCACATTTAATTAATATCAGGATGAAGTTGTATTGTGTACTAATAATAGCTTGGTCATATGACAGTCATCATCAAAAAAATATATCAACATGACAATTGATAATAATTCAATACAAGAAGACTTCTTAAGAAAACAAGTCTGTGATTATTGATATTTTTAATACATTCCTATTACCTGATGCAATGACCTCTACTTTGGCAGACCTTGTCCCAGCAGCATTTTTGGCAATACATGTAAAGTTTCCACCATCAGTTTTTTTGACATTTTTATTTTCAAGATAGCCTTTGTTGTTGACGTAAGATGCTGGGAGAGGACCACCACTACTTGTTTGCCACGTAATGTTTGCCTTAGGTTCTCCTGAGCTTTTGCAAAGAAGTGAAAATTTTTGACCAACTTCAGCATACTCCACAGAGGGCAAACTGATGCCACGGATATCTGGCAAATGAATAACTTTTGTTAATAATGTATTTATTAAACCTATTTATTCATTTATTCATTTATTTACATGTAGAGATTTAGCCAGGAATCAAGCCACCAACGTCCCTCATAGCCTGCATAACTGGTGGTTTAGGGGAAGGGGGATAAGGAGTGGGGAGGGAGGAGGGGGAAAGGGGAAGAAAAACTGCCTGTTTGAATACTGTCTATGTGTTTTTGAATTTGCATGTTTTATAGCGGGTGTAAAATTTCCCTTGAGTCTTAGATAGGGTCGATTTTCTTCTCATTTGTCTTGAATAGGGTAGGGTTTTTTCACTTTAGAGTGTCTTAGATAGGGTCAGGTTTCTAGTCAGAGCTCCAGTGGCACACCCTTATCCAAAAGGGGTCTGAGTACCCCCCCCCCCCCCACCACACACACACACACACACACACACAATGACTAAAACATCCTAGCCTATGTAGTGAGCCACAAGGGAAAGTTATGCTGTTCTTATTTTGATTTTTTGTATGGGGATGATGTTATACTCACATGCTTCAGAAACCTTTGCTGTTGCAGTCAGGCTGTTTAAGATGTTTTTAGCTTGGCATTTATAAGTCCCAAAGTCTGAGAACTCTACATTACTAATATGAAGAGAACCATCACTTGTAATGGTATGTTTTGAGGTGTTGCCAAGCGCATCAGTCAATGTACTATAGTACCACGTAATTGCTGGTTTGGGTTTACCCGAAGCTATACATCTAAGGGTTAAATCCTGTCCTAACTTTACATATGCATCCTTCGGTTTCTCATCAATTACAGGTTCTTTAGCATCTGAAAGTGAAATATTATGATCAGTTCATTATTTTATAATAGTATATGGAGAGGAATTATTGAGGTGTTAGTGGTAAGTCTGCTACTGATCCTCAACCAATCATCAGGGGCCGCTCATCCTTGATTCTATGGCCACTTTTAAGCATTTGTATTAGCCGGATGCCATTTACTTATCACACAAGCAACAAGCTAGGATTTACTCCTACTTGGTCAAATATTCAACCTGCAAAATCGAGGGAGAATTTTTACCCAGCCTGGTCAAAATATTGACTGGTATCGTAATCTTATCATGTGAACAATTTGACTGGTAGAATAGAATAGAAGAACTTTATTTAGACATGAGACAAACTGGTCAAATTTTTGTACAGTAAGGGTTCCATGTGAACAGCATGTCCGTAGGTCAATATTTTAACCAGTCAAATATTCAACCATGCAGTCTTGTATGAATGTATCCTAATTCCCACTTACTGATAACTTGGATATTTGCTGCAGGACTTTTCCTGGAACCAAGCACATTTGTAGATGTGCACTCATAATTTCCAGAATCTGCAATTTCTAATTTGCTAATACTAAGGGTACTACCAGATGTACTCAATCGACCGCCAGCTGTTACTGCTTTACCATCCTTGGACCATACTACTGACGGGCGTGGTGACCCACTACATCGACATTTAAGATCAAGATTAGAACCAGCTGCATGTGGAGTACCGCTTGGAGTTTTATCTATTCTTGATGTTGAGCATATACCTGTAACACGAAAAGAATGCATTTTGATATGAAAATATTGTTTTCCTGATAACCATTTAGTTTTATAAACAAGATAATTCTGTCACTAGAAAAATAATTAGATGTTTTCCTTGCCAGAAAACAGCCCATGTTCTAGTGTTCAAAAATATTTTATTAGTCCTTTCATTTTATGTAGTTGGCTGAATTGAAATCCATCTACAAATTACAAATATTCTAATCTGGCTTAGTTACTGTCATTTTTGGCAACGGTTGTTGAATGATGAGTACTCATGTCACTCGGCACAAAGCGGTTAAGAACTTTAGGTGGATTATATGTTGAATTGCCACTTCACTTATATTAGTGCTATCCAAGGTAGTTTAAGTTGTAACATATTAAAGTATACTCTCACAGAGGAAATTGAGGACACCAAATTGTTAAATCACATTATATTGAATTTTCTAAGCAACAAATATTTGAAGATTCTGCTACAATACAAATCTCAAAATGCCATCTGCAATCAATTCTAAAGACCTATGGCTTATTTCTGGAGTAGGCACTTTAGTCAAATTACATATACAGGACTTGGGTCACATACTTTGCAAGTCTGTTTGTCATCATTCACTGATTAGCTGGACTTCTCTTAAATGAATCAACAAACTCAAGCACTTCAGGAAACAGACAGAGAGTTAATCCATGGTGGTTTTTGGTCATAACAACAGGAAACTCAACCACAGCTTTGTTTTATACACAGAACAAAATTTCAATAACTCACACTCCTTGCAATGGTAAAATAATAACATATCTTGAACAAAATAAATTGTATAGACAATGAATGCTGTTTTTAGAAAAGTGGTGCATGGCTATCAACAGCTTATTAAGTGATTTTTTTTTTATGTAGACATATTTTGGCATAGCCGAGTTCATTGATCCCATTTTATACCATTTGACAAAACTTGTAAAATGTTCAGAAGTCACTTCAGCCATTTTCGCACACAGCACTTCAATAATTGAAGTGCTGTGTGCG
This sequence comes from Telmatactis stephensoni, assembly GCA_029948255.1. Lineage (NCBI taxonomy): Eukaryota > Metazoa > Cnidaria > Anthozoa > Actiniaria > Isophelliidae > Telmatactis > Telmatactis stephensoni. The sequence continues at coordinate 161,406 of JALIZF010001426.1, forward strand.
AAAATGTATGTCAGTACATCACACTCTTTACTGGTGTTAAATAATTATTATTTAACACAGGTAAAAAGTGTGACGTACTGAATTCCTGTTGTTGGAATTTAATGGAAAAACCAGCTCCTTAAAATACATAATAGGTATCATGATAAGATCTGTCTGGCTCATAGTTTGATAACTATATATACTTGTCATATTTATTAATCGACAAGCTTTGATGAATTAGAGATTTAGGTCTTTAATTATGAGAACTATTTTATATCATTAATAACAAACTTGAAAAACTCCTTAGAGGTTGAAGAGAATTTCAAACCTAATCATCATCAACTTAAAAGTCTTACAAGCTGTAATAATATGTGTATATATCCTGCTGGGCTGGAGAGATGACCATTGATCAAACCATCACAATTAAGTACCCTTTTGTAGACACTGAAGACCACTTAAAAGCCATACATTTAGTAAAAATAATCAGTGATAACTCAATCAAAAATTATGGTGTGAAAACAGTGTACTGTATTTAAATGAGTTCCGTCATTCAATGCAATACACCATTTTGGAGTTATGCACTGCTCAATTTAGGCCTTGATGGTGCGTAACATATTCTTTTGAGTTTTTGCAACAGCCCATAGAAAGACAAGAAATGCACTTGATAAACCAGGGAGGTGTGAAGGAACAAAACAAATACTTAGGTTTCCACTGGCTTTTGTGTACAAAGCTTAATTTGATTACCTAATACCAGAAATCAAGGTTGGCATTAATATAAAAGTAATATAGAAACCCTGAAATGGCCTATTCATAAGAAAGCTTGTAAATAGGATTGATGTGCCTTTTGGAATTAATCAGTCTAATCAAATTCAAACAAACTCATTTCAGTGATATTAATTCTTCTAATTGAGCCTACGGATCAAATATGAAACAGTTTGTTTGATTGAAAAAAACATTTTGTAAATTTAATGTTTGATGATAAACTTCAATGCAATTGAATAATGTTTTGCATTTGTTTGAAAAACTGCTAAATATTATTTGATTTGCTATCTCAGCACTTGTTTCAATTTCAATAATACAATGCTTATGTTTCATTAATGTGCTTTGTTGATCAAAAATGACATGAATATTAATCATAAAATAAAATTGAAATGAATATGCAAAGGCATGTGTGTCATTATCAAGGAATAATATGCCATTCGTGATACACATTACTTTAAAACCTAGAGAAATATATGAAAGATTTTGGAGATAAGATTTAGCTTTTGTTACTTCAAACTTTAAGTAAACAAAAACCTGACATTTTGAGATATTGGGTATAAATAGGTGATCTAATACTAAGCCTTTAAGTCAAATCTAATATAATTAACATTTTTAATTGCTGCAAACTTAAGGCAAAAGTTATAGGCAAAACCAGTACCTTGGCAAGTTTTGGCTTTAGGCAAAAGAAAGATCAGACGTGATCTGCACTCATACATATTGGACGTATGCCACTGAAGTAAAGAGAGATCCTGTTTATATCTATATACAACACATGCAGTAATCATGTTTTGATGGTACACTTAGTGTAATGCATTTTGATCAGAAAGAGGATAATTTGAGAAGCATTTCAAGGGTATTAATATAAAACTTATGTAATATCAACATCCATGTCAAGTACAGTGGCTTTAGCAATGACACTATTTCTGCGCTCTTACCAAAAGAAGTTCAAGATATTGATTTCTACGAAACATATGTCTATAAAATAAAAGCAATATAATTTCTAAAGGGTATATTAGTTTTACACCACTGCATAGATCTATCAGAATTGGACAATTTGTCTCTTATTTATCTTTGAGTTCACTAACTAAGTAGAATCAGCTGCTACTGTATAACATGTGATGAGAGTTTTTGCAATTCAAATCGTGGGGAATCAAGTAGCGTGCTGCTTTGCCTCAATAAGACGCGATCAACAATCACAAATCACAGCACCCCTCAGTGAAAACACTATAGAGCTCATCTCAAAGCAGCACTGAAAAAACGTCTACAGATTGATTAGAACAATGTTCCGACTTACAATTTCTCCGATTCGAATCATTAGAATCAAAACAAAAGCCAAGACTTGAGGCAAATGTGTTTGAAATAAGTCAAAGTAGACAATGCAACATATGGTAATTGAATTTGAGAATAGACTTTGGGAATTAATATCATCTCTTACCATTTGGCTATGCGGTGATATTAAAATGGAACAAAAGATTTCTCGCGTCTAAGTAATTTTACCGGCGACTGAAATTAATTCAAACCATTTTAAATGGAAATATACATAATGTCTGGGTGCAATTCTAAGAGTTTATTCTGTCTGTGAAGGATCCGTCAATTATCTCCAAGAGCAAGCTTAGTAGGGCGTAACAAAGGACCGTATATACCACAAACTTTCTCTGACTGTCCGTTTCGATTATCTCTTAATCATATGAGAACGATGGTTTCTTATGAAGTGTCCATTCAGTTGATTTTTCAAGTATTATAAGCTCGACTTGAATAGCAGTCGGCACACTTGAAAACAGCCACCGGTTGAGTCTAAATTTGACAACTATGAACTTTTTGTGGTTAATCATGAAGACATGCAATTATTTTATCCTTTGCTATCATTATGTACACATCACAAATTCAACCCCAAAAACTAGTATCTTTTCTCTCTCGCTTGACTCAAGATTTGAGCAAACACAGAAGATAAGGTCCCTCAATTTAAAAACTAAATTCCCAAACAATACTCCCAGATGTATAAACTCCTTCATGGCCAGATGAACAAGCGATGGAACAAGGTCGACTTACTTTGTACAGTTAAAATTGCCTTCCTACTTTTTTTCTTGGTTCGAATGCCGCTTTGACGAGTGACGGCAACACAAACATAGTCCCCGCTATCACTCTTCTCGGCTTTGGTGATGTGTAAAGTTCCATCGCTTTTAACAGTTACACGCGAGCCAGGACTAATTTTACTGCCGGTTAATAGCCAGTTATATTTGAGTTTTGAAGAAGCTTTTGCTGTACAATTTAGAGAAACTGGATTTCCAAGGACTACTGTTGTATCTTGGGGTTCTTCCGAGAAAGTAATTTGGCCTTGAGATTCCTTTAGAGACCCTGTAAAGAAAAGATAGCCAGCATGAATCAAGAACCAACCCTCAAAAAAATTCGCTACAAAATTGAACTTCATTAAAACTAATACTTCACGCCTAAGCATGTCTAAAAAAGCTGAATATTCAAAGATGACTCAATGAATGTGCCTAATTTAGCTCCGATTCTAATTTTGTTAAAGTAAAACTTCGTAAAGCTTAGCTTCTTCTTGGGGGATAAAGAAAGCTGAATTGTTTGGCTACAAAACAACAATGCTGAAGTTGACTGTCAAAATGGACTTAACTGCAAACAGAAATGACATCAAACTCTCTCGAGTCTCTCGAAAGTGTGGCTAAGTCATAGCAGAAGCAATCGGGAACAACAATATGGCTAAAATTTATCAAAAGAACAAGATAAAACTTCACCTACACAAACCAAGACGCTTTGGACTTACCGAACAAAACTAAACACATCCACAGAAAAGCAATAGAAACGCGGTGAAGAAATCGCGGCCATAAAACCACACGCTCCATATCTGATAAACTGTCCAAGTAGCAAGCAATCGAGGGTAAATTTGTGGAGAATTAAAAACCTTTCTCACCACTATGCTAAAACTGAAGACGGCTCATGCTTCTTGAACCGCTTGTCGTCGAAACTCGGCTGTCACGTGCCTGTCATTCTTTATTAGACCTAAGCCGCTTCCGGTAGTGCATGGACCAATCACAGGCGACTGGTCACGATAATCAAAGGAGTGGATATACAGTAAATAAATCCCCTCTCTTTTCATCCCCAGCGATCTCAGACGTATTTATATTGCCGAACTGGCTTTATAGTAATGACGATATAGATCTTTCCGCGTGCTGGCACAATAGCGTGGTTTGGTTTGGACGACTTGTGTGGTTTTGGCGATTTGATCAACACCTTTATATTCCTTAGTCTCACCTATGTACATTTCAAAATCACTCATGCACCCCCCTCTTATATTTTCACGCCGATGATGCCGATATAACGCCACTCAATATTCAGTATTTTGAAATAATTCGAGCGTGAATCAGCAGATCCATAATTGCTGGGTCAAAACCGGGCGTGATGTGGTTCACTGGTCTTTGTAAAGAAAGGGTAATTGTTTGCAATGAATAACATTTCACTGTAAGGACGGAACCGACAGCGATGACGTTAGTTTCCTGCTGGACAGCGCTCTGTTTGATGCCTTTTCTTACGACCAACTCGAATGAACTGATCCATGTATTGAGGCGCAAGTCATAAGGCTCCGCTATGTCAATAATATACTAAAGAACTGATCGACGCGTTAATTATTGGACCAATAGGACCAATCCAAAGAAAGCATCTTCGGGATTCATTAAGTCCAATTGACTCAAATATCATGAAATAAACCAAGAGATACCGCAGAACGTAGGCAGTAATCTTGCTTTATGAACGCAATCTCGGTATTAATTGAATTCAAAAGTACCGTGATATCCTTTGTTCTCCTTTCATTGATTCCTTCTCTTTTTCCCCTCCCGCCGTCACATTTTCATTTCCCATCTTTTGTCTTTCGTCCACCTTCATTTGCGAGCTCGTTTTCATTTCTTTCATTCTATTTTTCTTTTTTTTTTCTAATTCTTCTTCTTTCTTGTCAGTTAGTTACTGTTAGTTTGTTTGAACGGTTTGTTTGTTTGTTTGTCTGTTTTCTTTCTTTTCGTTCTTTCTTTCTCTTCGTTCGTTCGTTCTTTCATTCTTTCATTCTTTCCTTTGATTTCTTTCTTTCTTTCTTTCTTTCTTTTCTTTCTTTCTTTTTTTTCTTTCTTTCTTTCTTTCTTTCTTTCTTTCATATTCTTTCTTTTTTAGCCTTCAACTTGTAAAGTTGTAAAGAAAATTGGACGGCTGCGACATCAATCACGCCGCTTAGATTAGCCTTGCTTTGACCTGGACGGTTCGAGACATTTGCCAAACATCACAAAATCATTAGTAAATTTCCTCTAGTTACCAACGAACGAACCTACATTTATTGTAGGTTTTGGAAGTTCACCACTAAAATGTCAAGTACGCACCCGCTCTCACGTTTTAGAAGACTTGCTTCTGTTGTCTACTTGTCAGTACCTAGTTAGAGACGATTTCAGCGGAATTTATAGAAATATACTAAAAATAAAATTCGAAGGGTCTAAAAAGGACTGTTCCTGGGGCCTAAATATTTTCATTTGTGTAAGACTCAGGTGGAATAAATGTTTTGCGATTGTTATCTGACACACCTTGTCCGTCAGCGTTGAATCATAAGTGGAACTCCATTACTCTCTAGCTGTTTTGTCTCCAAAAATGTTGTATAATTCAGAAAACGATATTTTATAGGTCTTGAAATCCAAACACATTTTCATTGATGTATATCCCAAATTGCCTCAGGTGAGATAAAGTATCATAGTATTGCGTCGGCTTTTACAAAAAGAAGATAAAGCTAATAAAAGCATCTGTAATAAATTAGCTTTTTCTTTTAGACAAAAATGATTAAAAAATACTTCTAAAATTGAATCACCACTTTTATTAACAATACCGGAAGTCCCTGACCGGAAGTGAATATTTACCGTGACCATTCAGACCGGAAGTGCGTTGTGTTAATTCAATCATTCATTAAAAATTCAGAAAACCAAAATGGCGGCCGCCGTGAAGGGACTTATTTCAATCTGCGTAGTTGTTATTATCCTTGTTAGCTCTTGGTTGATTGCAGTGCTGATTAATTATTATGCAGGGCAAGGAAAGGAGCTGAAGTTTCGAAAGACGACACATGAAGACCCTGTTCCTGACGACAAATTTGAGAATATTTTTTGGTTTATGCAGGTCGGTGACTAGCTGTAATTCAGTACAAATTCGAGTCAAAATTTTAAAAATAAAAGTATTTTCCCTGTCAGTTCTCTTTGGAAAAAGTTGATATTTATCTACTGCTTAAGCTGATTTTATTTTCTAGAATAAACGTATTTGCGATTTCAGTTTGCGTATGTTCCAGATAGCTCAAGATTATTCAATTGTTCAATTCATCTAGTCCTAATTACAGCTATTATTTAAGCTGCCTTTCTATAGAGAAAGTTCATGATAGAATTTGGGTATCTCAGCAATTAAAGGGCATGTTAATCTTTGCTCCAGAGAAAACCACGACAAAATGAAAAATATTAAAAATATATGAAAATTAAACATTGAAATTTTACATATATATAGTTAGCTAACAAGGTTGTCCTTGTCAACTTAACATAAAAGTGTATGATTTGTATGTGTTTGGCTTCTAGATTACTGATTTGCACATCAGCAAATTCTACGAGTTCAATCGTGGTAAAGATTTGCAGTACTTCTGTGATAATGTTGTTGATGCTGTAAACCCAGCAGTTGTTATGGTAACAGGTATGTCAAAAATATTTTACCGTAAAAAAATTCTCTGAAAAGACAATAGATAAACAGCACTGGTTGTCCTACTTAGAGAAATACCTGTTTAATACACCGAATGCAAATATGGCAGCAAATTTGAATAACTATTGTTTTATACTGACTAGCCTCTCATTCATGTGAAAATGCTTTTGTGTTTCCATGTGAACACAAGGCTAGTCAGTCCAGAACGATAGTTATTCAAATTTGCCACCATATTTGCATTCGGTGTACAGTTACAGTGAAATGTCTTGTGGGTGGGGTAGGATGGGGTGTGATAGGGGGAGTACCCTTTCCAAAGTACCCTTCTGAGAGTAAGCAAGGGTGTTTCACCTCTGTGTAAAACAAAGTCCTAATCTTTAAAAGTCAAGCTACCTATATAGTCTGATATTGTTGTGTTGCTATGTTCAGGTGATCTTACTGATGCTAAGTACCAAAACCATCTTGGATCACTCCCTTCTGAGAGTAAGCAGAGGGCATTTCACCTCTGTGTTAAAACACTCACTGAGACCTAATCTTTAAAAATCAAGCTACCTATATAGTCTGATATCATTGTGTTGCCATATTCAGGTGATCTTACTGATGCTAAGCACCAAAATCGTCTTGGATCACAGCAGTATGAGGAAGAATGGAAAAGTTACTTCTCTATCTTGCAGAAAACTGGTGTTGAGTACAAAACAAAGTGGTTGGATATCAGAGGCAATCACGGTAAAAGTGATTTTAGAATTCTATCAGTTTGTGACTTCAACAGATAACTTTCTAGAAATTGGTCAAGTGATTATGTGCAAAGTAATTCAAAACGAGGCTCTGGTCTAACAATATATAATGAAGAAATCATAATTAGGATTTTTATAGTTTCCCTGAGCCTCAACCTAGTCACATTGCTCACTGTCACTCACCCAATATATCGAAAGAGGGCTATTTTAGGACACACTTCATTTGGGACTGCTTTTGCTTGTATATTTCTGAGTGTGTACTTAATTTTCATATGTTGTTATAAATGAGTAAGATGATCTTTAGACCTCTCTCTCTCTCTACAAAAATTCCTTTAGAATATGTTTTGGTTACACAAATTTTCTTAATTTTTAAGGGAATCATAAAATTTGAAAATGAGAGGATTCTTGAAAAGGATTCTAGTATCCAGAGGTCTGAAACATCTTCATAATTTGGCCATATTTATGGGTTATAATAGCTAATGCATGCTCTCATAAATGTATTTTGCTAAAACTAAATTATTGTCTTTTTAGATGCATTTAATGTCAATTCTATACACAGTAAGCAGAACTATTTCAGGTACCAATATATCATGTTATTGCACTTTGCTAGTCCACCACAGGAATCCCAGGTACTAGATTTGTCATTTGGTTTGATGGAGACAAAAAACGTACACAGACTCATTAATGTACTGCTCATTGGCAGTGCTTGCCTCTCACTAGTGACATAAGCAACGCACAGGCAACATACACAGGCTCAGTAATGCACTGCTCATTAGCAGTGCTTGTCTTTTCACTAGTGATATAAGCATGAGCACAAGCAACATACACAGACTCAGTAATGTACTGCTTGTCTTTTTTCACGCCTTTGTGATAAATGCTATAAAAGCTACCTGTGATCAACTTAGGATTGGGCTTCCTGTGGTGTCCTTTGATTTCAACAAGACTAATCTATCCAATCTCTCCCCATCTCTGTAATTTTGACATTTCCAGAGAGTTTTCCTCAAGTGGAAGAGACAGTTCAAGAGGGTCTTTGTCTTATCAGTATATCCATAAGACTAACTATGGAGAATATGCATTCAATGCAATTGATACATGCCCTGATCCTGGGCCAAAGAGACCTTTTAACTTCTTTGGTCATATTTCTCAGGTAGGAAAAACTGTAATCAAAATACTACTAAAGGTAAAGATTTGTGAAGGGATGGTGGTGGTGCTTGGGGAGGGGAGGGAAGGGAAGGTCTAATTTTAAGGAGAGAGGGAGAGGAGTGACAGTTTTGTACCAGACACAGCTGATGTAATTCAATAGATAAACAAAAGACTCCAAGTGAGTGCAACAGGATGTTATAAACACAGGATACTTGAAGATAAAACATAGTTGAGGAGAAGGATTTCATGAGACAAATCCTCCTTTGCCTTGGCATGGAATATAATTTTTAATTTCAAAAATTTTACCATAGATCAAATATTCCTGCTTTAGAACTCAAAGTTGTCTAGCTTTATATAAATCTGATAGCAATACATTGTTACCATTGTAATCAAATACCAGTTGAATTTGGGTTGATATTAAGATCACAGTTGTCCTATAGAGAAACAATAGGACATAGGGCGTGGCTGAGTATTTGTCATATTTTTCCCACAAAGGCACTACAGAGTGTATCCATTCTGTCATTGGTTGCATGTGTCTTTGCTCTCTAATCTCACTTTCAGTCGCAATAGGTTCTCCACCTTTGGTTGGGCAAAGAGCTGTAGGTGATGTATAATGGTAATAGGACTGAGTGGAGTCCAATTCGGTCTGTAATCATACGAGGGATAAACGCGGTCGTCCAATTTGTTTATTCCGAGTAGGACGACACAAAGTCCTGTTACCAATTAATCATACTACTATTACAATTTCTGAGAAAAATTTTTTTCATGCAAATGCTAGGCGCAACGAAACTAACCAAATTTTGTTGAAAAAGCGAGAAAAAATAGTGAAAAATTTTGTGCCAAAAATCTCCTGAGCGTGCGCTTAATGGCGTAGCGACTACGTGACAGCGCACGCTCAAAATGCGTAATCTGATAGGCTCTGGTAACTGTCTGAATTACAAGTGTCCAGTCCAACAGCCAACTGTCCAATTGCTCTATCCAATTAACAACCTACAGTTTGATTACTGGAAAATAGAGCAGTCTTTCAACCAATCAGATTTGAGGAAATTGTAATAGTTATGATTACTGGGTAGTAACTGTCTTTTTGCAAAGTGGGTTATATTGTCACCAAGCCCAACCCTTTTTTTCTTAAACCGGGTTTGAGACCAGGGGCCCGTTTCCCAAAAGACCCGAATAACTTTACGGGTCCGGTAACTTAGCCGATAAAGTTTACGAGGACACGGGTGAAAAACGCATTGCGCATACTCGGAAGTTTTCAAATAAAACCATTGGAGGTTTAGTAAATCTTGAAAGTTAAGGCTGTCCGTGAAAAGTTAGTGGTTATTTTTCCTAAAACATCAGCTTTAGTTGTTCTCTTAATCCCTTTAAGGAATATAAAACGCGCGCGCATGTCTCTGTACTGTGATATGAACACGATGGAAGATGTAGAGCAAGAGAAAAGCAAGCTTAGGAACACGAGGCGTATCTCTTGCTTTTCGAGTGCTCTACATCTTCCATCGTGTTTCTATGACAGTACAGAGACATAAGCAATCGTTTTATATCGCTATTTACGCCAAAGGCAAGAAACAGAAAATGAGAAAGTGAGCTATAGAAACATTCAGAAATTGCAGCAAGATGAGAGAAGTGCTTCCTTAATGCTTCTCCTGCCCTATTACAATACCCATGTGCTTCTATATTTCAACTCAGCGTGTACGTGCCAAAAAAATTGCGCGCGCACCTGCTCTGTGCTCTTTTGGAATTTGGCCAATCAGAGTGCACGTTATGTCAGTATTACAGTTTATGAACAAATTTGATGAAAATGTAAAATTCCCTAGAATACCGAAATGATGACGTCATAAAAAATCAATTATCGGTTTATCAAGTTTTGCTTCTCAATTTTGATAGAACATCATAAAAGAATAGTACACACCAAATTTCATGGAAATTGATTAAATATCGCCGGTCAAGATATGGGCAGCTGATTATATAATTTCTCCTCACAAATCACTGTAAATTTAGCTTGCCTGGATCTTAACTCTAGGATTCAAGCGAAATTTAAAGTGATTTGTCAGGGAAAATTATATATTCATACACCCATATTCCAGGCAATATTTAACCGATTTCCATGAAATTTGGCATGAAATATTCTTTCATAATAGTTTATCAAAATTGAGGATCAAAATTGGATAAATCGAAAATATATATTTCCATGACATCACACTTCGGTACTCTATTTTCGTTGTCTTAGGCTCGCGCTGACGAAATGATTCAACTTGCTGAGAAAAGCAAAAAATTTAACATGACATTTTGGTTTGGACATTACCCATTCTCAGTACTGACCTTCAACCTATCTGCGAAAAGTACTCAGGTAAGAACTGAACATGCGTTTCTCAAGCTCCCAGGGAAAACGATAAATTGCGGTATTTGGCGAGATATCATTATAGACTGTGACAGTAAATTGTAAAATTGATCCAAAGGAATCTGGCAATTGTGTTAGACATAAAGAAAGATTAATGCTAATGGATACTAGCGAGGGAATTACAGGATGTGATGGAGATACAAGAATGAACAAACGGGAATTCATAACTTACACCATCGAGTACTTACAGATTCTTTCGAGCCTTATCCCTTTTGTCAAAGGCAAAGGGCTTGAAACGTTATCTATAAAGGCTGGAAACCTTAGTAATGTACGTTCTCTTGTTATACGGTGTTACATCTTTTCACTTGGTAGCAAAAATGGTTTAATTGATGCACAGTCTTCTAAGCAATCTTTTACATCTCTCTTCGTGAATCTCCAGCTCTATTCCGTGAATCCCAGTGTAGCTTTAATTTACGGCCTGGTTTTCACTAGCGATGCGAGCGTGAACGCAAGCGTAATGCTGCGTTTTCCTGCACTAACTCAAGTGAATACAATGCAAGTGAAAGCACAAGAACAGTTTTTATCATTGTGCTTACACTCGTGCTTATGGTGCAACACTGGTAAAAGAGGACTAGAAAACGCTACCGTTTCCCCGCTTGAAGGAGCATTAATGCTTAAACATCCCGCCCTTCCATATTTTGTCTAAATCGTCATGTTGAATTGTCTGATAATTACAGGTATGGCACAGTTTATTTTTGTGGTCATCTGCACACCTTGGGTGAAGTTGTTCCCGCCATGCACGCTGTACACCAAGATGGCCATCTGGAACTGGAACTTGGTGATTGGCTTTGGCATCGAAAGTAAGTCATTATTGTGAAACTCCTGGTCAACGGCAAATCTGAGAACATGATGGTCAATGTTGAGAGGTTGTTATTATAGAAAGATGATTGTAGCAGAGGGGTGGTCAATGTAGAGAGGTGGTCATTGTAGAGAGGTAGTCATTGTAGAGAGGTGGGAATTGCAGAGAGGTGGTCATTGTAGAGAGGTGGTCATTGTAGAGAGGTGGTCATTGTAGAGAGGTGGTCATTGTAGAGAGGTGGTTATTGTGGACATTGTAGAAAGAGATATTTTCAAGGAGAGATAAGTAATCTAAAAAATACTGATCGATAAGATAGTTTTCAAACGTGTATTAAGGAAAAATAATAAAAAATAAATAAAATTACAAATAATTACAGCAGGCCTACAAGTTCGAGGTTTTTTGACAACCTGAGTGATACTAGGCTCGGTCTTTGGCAGCCTAGAAGATGGCCCTATTCCAATATTGTTCCCTATTTCTAAATAAACCGAATAAAACAAGAAAAACAATTTGCTCTCATATCAAAACAAGCCGCTTTTTAACCAGTATACGAGCTATAAAACTTCAAAATTAAAATGAGATAACACAATTTTCCGAAATCCAAAATTTGAGGCATTTTTGCGCAACACTGGCACACTTCACCTAAATCAGTCCTCCATATCCCTAAGATTGAATTTGGCGCATAATATCTATAATTGTAGTAAATTAACGGATATTCAAGTGGTTATTAAGTTTAATTATAGTTCCAACCACATGATCATGAATAGAGATTGCCTTAAGCTACCTCGTGGTAGATAGGAAACATATAAGTTTTGCTTTGTAGATTTTGATCTTCCGCCAAATTGTTTGGGCGCGTGCACTGACGAAATGCTTTGATGCGGTTTGTGTCAAAGTACTATCGTTTCTGTGGTTTAAATTGTGTTATAGCCGTAAATCAGGTCCACAGTGCTGTCTGTTATGATGCTGTACATTTATCTGTATCAAGATTTAAGCGCATTTGATTATATACATATAGATATTTGCGCTATATAAATGCAAAAATTTCATTTCATTTCATTTTCAAGATTACTTAGCGATCACCTCTGTAAAACGATTACCTCGCTACAACGAACAGCACCTCTCTACAATGAACTTTTTGCCACAACGGATACCTTTCTATATCGACTACTCTAACGATTACCTCCCTATAAGGAATGCATGACACTCCTCTACTACGACCACCTAACTCCTCTACTACGACCACCTATTTAGAATAACCTTCCATCTAAAATAACCACCTCATTCTTCCCCTAATCGCTACAACAGTAATCCTAGGGACAGAATAGAGAGGTTTTACTGGAGTGTTAGGAAATACTTTTCCTAATGTATAGTCTATATAGTATTAATAACTAGCTCTCTACAACGGCCTCCTTGGGGACAGATAGACTGGTGTTGTACAGAGGTTTCGATGTAAAGTAAATGTATAGAATGGACAGATGGAGGCGGCGGTAAATACGGGTCATATTGGAGAGGGGCCTTTAGTGGTGGTTCGGCTGTAATCTTGAAATTTAAGAAGTAAAACAAGGAAATGGTTAGTAGTCAGTGAACGAGACTTTCGCAGGGCAAAGGTTGGTTTGCTACTCGGAGTCGTTTATTATTGTTATTATTATTTTTTGGTGGCGGAGGTGGGGCTTGTAAGGAGCGAGGAGGAGAGCGTCTTAATGAGGTCAACCGTAAACCGTTAAACGCCATGTTTTTTTGTTTTTGTTTTTCTTCAGTAGTCAAATTCATGAAAATTAACCGTTAAGCCAAAAATTGTCCAGTTCATCGTCTAAATGTCAAAATTTTTACAGTTAACCGAATAAAGTCCAATTCATTTTAACTGTCAACCGTCATAACTAGTTACTATCCCCGTTGTTTTGGGACCATCGGGAAGTGATCATCACTTCCTTGTAAGAGTGTTTGTGCTACTTTTCCTAATTTACATTTCGTACATTTCAGTGCTTGTATAAATAATGATCTTCCTGATCTTAGTTTCAGAATTGCAGCCATAGATAACGATCTGTTTTCGTTTGTGGACGTGCGGTTAAAACAATGGCCGATTATTCTTATCACAAACCCAAAGGACGCGCACTACTTGATACCTGCTTTTGAACCTATAGAGAGGATAAACAGATCATCGCATGTAAGGTATGTACGTGTGACAGACAGACACTTTGAAGTATGTACCGTGTGACAGACAGACACTTTTAAGTAGGGAGTAAACAGGATAAGGACTTGTCAGGTATGTACGTGTGGCAGACAGACACTTTTAAGTAGGGAGTAAACAGGAAAGCACTGTGTGACAGACAGACACTTTTAAGTAGGCAGTAAACAGGATAAGCACTTGTCAGGTATGTACCGTGTGACAGACAGACACTTTTAAGTAGGGAATACAGAGTGGCAGCCACTGCAGAAAGAAAGCAAGTTGAAACTGTAGGAAATTGGCAAGCTGAGAAAAGTCTGCGCGCAGTCTTCATGCACATAATAGAAGGGCTAATGGGCTCCTGGCTCATGATGAGACAAAATATTGTCACAAAGATCAGACAGATAGACAGACAGACACACAGACACACAGAATGGATGAATGAATGCATGCACTGTACTTTTATTTGGATATCTATAGTTTAAAGCTTCTTTACGTGAAAGTCGTATAATGAAAGTATATATACAACAAGTATTAGATATAGGAGGCAGTACAGGAGGCAGTAATTATACATAGAGACAGACAGACAGACAGCAGGCATACAGGCAAATAAGGAGGCAGACAGCCCACAAAGTAGTGCAGAAGACAGAAGAGGAGATAGAATGTGAACATTAAGGTGAGCGCAACCCTTTGGACCACTTTCCAGACTATAAAGAGTAACACAGGATAAGCGCACTAGTGGTCTGGGTAGACGTGGTATATAGACTTCAGTTGCTTCGATAACCCTTTGTCTGGAACTCTAATCAATGTCACTTGGAGCATTGTTTCAGTCAATATCCTGCATGCGATGTCGAACTGTCACTTTTCTCGAAGTTGACTGTCACACGACTTTCATTTTAAGGCTCCCCTTGCAAAGGAGTTAAAAATAATAACCACTAAAACCACTAAAACTACATGGAGTATACCTCTATCTCTTTTAGTCAATACCCTGCGATATCGCACTGTCACTAACTCTCGAAGTTGACTGTAGAGAAGTTATCTATAAATACTTTTTTCTCCTGTTTTTTTTTAAATCACTAAAACCACTAAAACTGCATGGAATATACCTCTATCTCTAAAGTGTCCATTGTCTTGTAGGGTTTTGATATTTTCTCCTTCACCAATCACGACTGTTTCTGTCGATATTGATGGCACCCCATTAGAAGCAGTTGTAAAACATGTCAAAGGACCGCTGTACGTGTGTCAATGGAATCCTGACTTCTATCAAGTTGGGTTACATACTATAACAGTCAAGGCTGAGGTATTTAATATACCGAATTATAAAGTATTTCAGATATAAAACGCATGTTGATTGGTTAGCTATCATATGTTATATCAGAGGACAGAGAATGGCTCGCACTAAAACGTCGAGCATTTTAAAGGCCGTATACACAAGGGAGCTTGCTCCCGCAACGCGTTCCTGGGTCATTTTGCACAACCAGTACACACGAGGGAGCGTGCTGTGGGAGCTTGTTGCATGGTGTGGTCATGCTCGCTGATATTTAACCAGTTTAATATCAGGGAGCATGATCAAGGAGCAAAACTTTTGTTGCGCAACAATTTTGCGTGAAATCGTTGGCACACACAAGGGAGCCTGTTGCGGGACCAACCTCTCTCATGTGTACAGACCTTAAAAGCAACGTAAAACTATCGGCCATGTCTCTACACTTTGAACTCCCCATGTCTCTATACTATAATCTCTCTGGGAGATGTAGAGCACTCGAAAAGCAAGAGAGGCACTCGGCTACGCCTCGTGTTCCTAAGCTTGCTTTTCGTGTGCCCTACAGATGTCACAGTATGCGAACACGTTTCACAGTTATCAAGCAGTCATGTACACTTGAGAAGTCGAACGTAAATCTATAAACGACCTAGTTTTATTAAGCGGCGCATATTCATTCTCCAAAGGTGATCTTGCAATAAAGGTTTGCCTTGAAAATTATGAAGAGTTCTTGATTTGTGTTAGTGAAGACTTTATTTATTCTTGGGTTGCATGTGACGTCACGGCAGCCATCTTGGGTGAACTTCAACAAAAGATTTCTCATTAGCGTTCCTTGTTTGCTCATCCAACATGGCTACCGCTCTATTGTCTTCTGAATCCCCAAAGGAATGGATGAAACCTAGCAATTGGGTTACCTGTATTGCTTGTAGAAATACTAGGTGCGCACAGGGCAATCCTCTTCTCCTCTTCAAACACAGGAAGACCAAACCTGTCCACAGCGCGCCGGAGAGAGATGGAAGATTGTCGAAGACATCATTTTGTAATTCACTATAATAACTTGTTGTTATTTTATCTGAATAGGACTCTCAAGGACGTCAGAGCTCCAGAATACAGCAATTCTCCCTTGATGGTTCAAGACCTCTTCTTGATCTGCTACCGACTATTATCTTATTGACAGACTTCTGTACATTGGTAAGTTAAAAAATTACTTATATATTGGGTGGTCACTCGTCAAAGAGACTGTGCGATTGTCCGTGTGCGGAATTCGTGGGTTATACAACTATTTCAATAAACGTTGTCGGTATCAAGCCTACACGACTCACCCGAAAAGGAGTATGGGAAGAAATTACTAAAGTCATAAAATCACAAAAATCCCACATGATGATTACTCAAATTCATCTTGCTCTGACCTCATACACTAAAGAACTTCATTTACTGATGTTAAAATCAATACCAAAGCGGAAAAGGAGTAAAGTTTTGCTACTATCCATACTCCTTTTCGGTCTAGTCGCGTGGGTGTCAGGCCTCTCGTACGACAACCTTTTTTGAAATCGGTGTATATTAGCGAGTCTCTTATATTAGGGAGGTCTTCCGTTGGCACGTGCGAACATGCACGTATACGTTAGTCACTCAGGATCAGGCTACGTCCGCACTTATCTGGATAAATTTGAAAATGTTTTGGTGCGGTTAGGCTTTCCGTCCACACTAAAACGGCGATTTTCTTTGCTAAGCTGCAAAAATGGAGGAAAAAGATCTAAATTTAAATTTACCCTGATTAGTTTGACGTCAGTGAAGCAATGTATGCATTTTGTTGATGCATGTGCGCTCTCATGTGTGCATTTACTCCCAACCAATCCAGGCTTAATTCCCAGTCCCTTCTCGGTTTCCCATAGGTAAAATCTGATGTTACATTAGAAAGTTGATACCACTCTAGATCTGAGATTGGTTATCAACCAGTCGTTTATAGTCTAGTAGTTTTCGTATGATAGTGAAAATGGCATGGTTAGGACACGGGAAGGTTAAGGACAGGAATTTGGAATTTTTTATTAATAGGCACAACACGGCACTGACAAGGTGACAGCGCGGCGTGCTCTGTATCACACACTCAAACTGCTCTATGGTCTATTGTGCGCGAGCAACTTTTACTAACACTTGTACCTTTGATCTTTAGGGGCGTGTTTCGTTTTATCTGGCTGCATTTTTTATTGTTCTGGGTCTTTGGATTTTACGTCAATTGGCTCCCAATGGACCTTCAACAGGTATGGGCTGATTAACATGAGAAGTTCATATGTACTATACATATCGGCGTAGCTATAATTGAAAGGGAAGAAAAATTGATCGAGGGTCTATTTTGTTTAGAGTGAGTCCAGCACTGGACTGAGTTGGAGGGTCGGAAGGGAACATATCTTTGGCTGGAGATCATGGTCCTACGGACCAAACGCAGCGAGATGATGTAAATATATTCGTTTTTGCTTGCAATGGCCAAATAGATATGGAAAACTTTGTAGCTGATATTTAGCACACGTGTTTTAAGGAATCGGGTGGTACGTCGTTTACTGTACCCTCCTTTCTGATCCTTTCTCGCGTTCTTTAGCCTTCCTCTGCCCTTTCCCGCAATCCGTAGTCCATCTCACAAATACGTCGTACGGTACGTCGTTTACTCTACCCTTCTTTCCGATCCTTTCTCGCGTTCTTCAGGCGTCCTCTGCCCCGTTCCCGCAATCCGTTGTCCATCCTACAAATAGGTCGTACGGTACGTCGTTTACTCTACCCTTCTTTCCGATCCTTTCTCGCGTTCTTCAGGCGTCCTCTGCCCTTTTCCGCAATCCGTGGTCCATCCTACAAATAGAGACTTTCCGTATGTCTGTGAAAACGGTACGTTTACGGCAGGAATATCAAATGTTTTTATAGACACTCACGGATACTCATAGTCATGGGACGGGGGGGGGGGGGGGGCGTCCACATTCACATGAGACGTGTTCTACCGTGCAAATAAATTTACACCTACTCACTATGTACAGGGTGTGTCCGTGGTTGTATCAATCGATGGTACTACAATCTTGTGACAATGACCAAGACGAACCACTTGTTTTATCCATTGTATGCTTATGGGGTCTACGTTGTTGTAGGTAAGTTCGTCTATTATAAACATGTCTTTGCTCTATGTTAAGAGGAGATTTTTCAATACCAAGTAATAATGGCCAACATTGGAAGCAAAACTCCAAATACGAACTCTGGTGTGAGTATAAGAAAGTCGTTGATCTTTGTGCCTCACTTTATCTGCTTAGCAACATATATCAGCACAAGCAATAAACGTCGGTTATAGAGTAAGTTGTAAGTCGTTTCTCTCGACTATGAGATAAATTATCAACATTGATTCTGCAGATGTTACTTGCGCCAATGCTTTTCCCGCTTGTACTTACGTTGCTTAAACCTTGAATTATGAAAGTGTATTTTCACGGCCACCCTTTTGTACCTCGTTTTTTAACTCGTAAATGACAAAGGGATCCCTGCACTGCAAAAACGCGAGTAAATTTACTCAAAAACTTGAATAAATTGATGCGTCCACAGTTACTCATTCCACTTATCCGAGTGAATTTACTCAGTTAATTGAGTAAAGAGTACTCAGTTACTCAAACAACTGAGTACATTTACTCGGATAAGTGAGTTAATGTGGATGCACCGATTTACTCAAGTTTTTGAGTAAATTTACTCACGCGTTTTCCGCAGTGAGCTGATCTGATTACAAACCGCACACTGAGAACCCCGTGCCCTACTATAGCATGTTACTTAGCCTGTGAAATATGTTTTTATGAGTAAAGTTTTTCCTTAGGTCCATGGTTTATAGGTGAGATTATCGATGGTCAAATAGGGTGTATGTTCGTGTTTGGGCTTTACATTGATGGTAGTTTTATACCAGGAAGTTTAACATTTTATTACGGCATTGCACAGGTAAGACAAAAAATGGGAACTGGATAAACTTCTGTGTTTCATCTGTAAAATAAAGTAAAGAAAAGTTGCTTGTCGACTTGCGTGCAGTCTGATACTTGTAAGCAAACTTCAGCCACAGATCATAAACAGATGATCTATGCTCCAACGCAATTCGTTACTAGATGTAAAACGCGCGTGCCCAATAGAGGGATTTCATGGCAGCCATGTTTGTGGGCAAGTACAATAGAAAGTTTTTGAATGACAAAAGATTTCATTTCTCATGGGAGAAAAGGTCTATTATTTTGACCACAAACATGGCTGCCGTGAAATCCCTCTGTGGGCTGGGGTCTGAATATGCGAGAGGTGTGATTTTTATTAGTGGAATACTTCTTAACGCTTTTAGAGGGATCTGATCACGTAGCAGGGTGTTATTAAGGGCAATTTTGTTTTGTTCAGACCAATGGCGTCATGGTAGGGTGTGGGTGTGTGTGTGTGGGGGGGGGGGGGGGGGAGAAGAGAAGGGGGAGGTACTGGGTTCCCAAGGATGGTTTTGTTCCTTACAGTACCAGAAGTTCACTTTTTAATGGCTTTGTTTTATTATTGTCAAACATTTCACACAAACACATGACTCACACATCATAAAACTGAAAATCTAGCTTTGTAACTACCATCCGAAAATTTAATTGGAATATTTATAAACATGTGCGCGCATGCTATATGTGCTCTCACAGAGCTGCGTCACTCCCTTGCTTTGGCCAATCACAGCGTGCGTTATATTATAGCTATGATTTATTTAACAATTAACCATTTCACTCTTTATGTTCTTTGGCCAATCATAGCGCCCTTTATATTATAGCTATGATTTCTTTGACATTACTCTTCATGTCCTTTGGCCAATCACAGCCTGCGTTATATTATATCTGTGCATGATTTAACACTCCATTTTACTCTTTTCTTTCAGCTTCTACTGTTCAATCTCCCTTTAACCATATGTTTGACAATTTACATCGGTCTACGCATGCGCACCAATCAAACTCAACCCAATCCATCCCAACCTCGTTCTGTTGGTGTACTGTGTTGCTTGGTTCAAACACATGTTGTTTATACTGGTATAGTGATATCTCAGTTATGGTCAAGTTATAATATATATAAAGCTTATGGTTTTATGGCATTTGCTCTATGCCCTGTAAAGACTTGGTCCATTGTGCTTGCGGGATACCTGTGGATTAAATCTAATTTTTATTGACATTCAGATTTAAATACAATTAGAAATTTTAAGTGTAGATGAAATCCCAGAAATATTTATATGTGAGGAATGGTTTTTGAATTATTTTGAATATGGAGAAGTTACAGAGACAAATGACCAAGACAGTTAACTGAATTTGAGAGCCAATAATGATGAATCACGTTAAAAATAGCAGTTTATTTAGTCTTCTCGGACTTGCGCACTAATTGGGGGTAACTGGGGGGCACTGTACTCTCACACACACTATTGCACACAACTCAGCTCACTAGTTCGTTTTTACTGAGGGAGGAAAACCGGAGGACCCAGAGAAAACCCCTTAAAGCAAGGGAGAGACGAACTAACAAACTCAAGCCACATGCGCTTGAGTTTGTGCCGGATCGTACCGCAGAGGTGACAGACCTGCGCTTTTAACCACTCGACCAGCCTTGCTTCCCTGGTACAATAATAAAATAATAACTGTTTATTTAAATAAGTGTCCATGTCGTCTAGCGCTTGCGCACTAATTGGGGGACACTGTACTCACACACACTACCTCTACATTAAATGTACATTAAACATTATTTTAGAAAAAAGAAAAATAAAGTTTAAACCATGTGTATGTATAGATTCATGTATAGAAAGCAAAATTATAGATTTTTGACTGAGTTAGGTCGGGCCGGGCGGGAAAATATTTGGCTCGAGGTCATGCCGTATGGACCGAGCGTAGCGTACAAATGACCAAGAGCCAAATATTTTCCCGTCAGGCTCGACCTAACTCAGTCAATAAGTATTTTATCATATGACTTGATTTTTCTATGGCAAAAAGTGTTAAGAATCTCCGTAATACAAATAAGTTATAGCGCGCGTAAACGAGCAGGGCCGTATGTACGGATTTTTGCGACCCGTTCGCGCAAAGCCGTACGGCCACGATCACGTGATCTTTTCCGAAGGTTTTATTAAGAGCGCACGAGCAGGTCTGTTCGAGTCATATGATAAAAGTGTTATACATTTCGTATAATACAGCAGGGTTCAGTTCCTGAAAGCCCCATTAGCACTTATCCAAGATTAAAATCAATGATTTTCTTAAGAGTTAACTCTAGAATAGCGATAATCGGCCCTTCAGCAACTCAGACCAGGTGTCCAGGTGTTTCGTAATGATGCTTTTAAAATGAAGGTATGACAGTTGATTCGTACTTCAAACATATTATTTGACTACTTTTAATAACTCTATGATCAGAATTGTTATTAAAATGAAAACACAGAAGTTTGTTGACAGTAGGTTTTAAGACCGAAATGAAACTTCAAATTGATGAAAAAGATAGAATACTCGAGAAATGAAGCTGTCAGTTAAAACAATCGTGAATTATTAGATAGGGAAATTCACAGCAAGCTACAAGGGACTTGATTAAACACATCAATCAATTGATCATACAATAATTAGAGTACCGATTGGAGTACCGATTGATACCCCTCCCCCCCCTCCCCCCCCGGAATGGAGGTTCATATATTATAATTTTTGTACGGTTCTATAAGCCTAGTCAGAAGCTTAATAATGGATCGGCCCTTGACTTAGTTCATTTGCTCCAGCTGTGTTTGTCCCTTTGAAGTTTGTTATATTTCCGAACCATTACGCTATACTTTTGCCAACATTGAGCGCTATGCTCACAACCAATACATTAGCGGTGCAAAAAATCTAGTAGGCGCTTAACTTTTCCTTGATAAATATCTTCTCCTTTGTTTACTGCAATGTCTGCTTCTTAATATGATTAACAAATAGCTTTTCAATTTTCGCGGGATTTGACCTGCAAAAAACAAGAGCGGAAGAAGAGTTCCACAAATTTCTCAGGGTGTGTGCGTTTTGAAAAAAAAATTCTCAGTTTCAATTCCAATTAAGTTAATAATAATAAATGATAAATTAGGAGTAGCTCATCACCCTTCCTTGCAGCTAAGTGCTGAATTACGAAGGGTGCAGCTCAACGTGATCGAGTCGAAGTTTTACAATTAAGGGCGCTTTCAATACACGTAGCAGCCACCATACGACTCATGTCTGATCACGGAGCACAGCTTAGATCGAAACTAGTTCGTTTTTACTGAGGGAGGAAAAACCGGAGAACCCGGAGAAAAACCCTCGAAGCAAGGGAGAGAACGAACAAGAAACTCAAGCCACATGTGATGCCCCGTCCGGGGATCGAACGAGGGACCACAGCGGTGACAGACCGGCGCTCTCACGTCACCGCTCGGCCACCCTTGCTTTCCCAAGTTGCATGGCATCAAGATATTGAAACAAAATACTTTGTAACACCTGGTGTATTATATGAGCATTAAAAAGAACTAAGGATTTTTTAAAACACTTCGTTTAACATTTTTTGTGGTATACTTCAAGAATCTACCCAAGGGCCACTGAACTCACGGGCTTTAATTGAGTATATAAATGATTCAGTTTAAGCGTCATAGCCAATTTTTTCTTTTGTCTCACACAATATACAGACCTTGGATAAGTTTTGAACATCGTTTAAATCAACCCAAAAGTCGGGTGTCATTTTCTAAAGTGTCAGTTTCGTATAAAAGTTTGATCATAAAAATTAAAAAAGTTTGTCATTTTGAAATTAACTATTAATTCCTATATAACTTGTTTCTGTGCCGACCTCAACAGACATTTAATCATTTTGTAGTCGATTCATTAGCATCTCGTCGCTATATAAAACTCATCACAATTACTGAGTACTATCTAAGCATGCAATTTTCATTTCCTCAGTGACTATCAAAGTATTCCTTTCAACTCAAACCTATTTAAGCCAACAACACAACTGTTGTGCCTTACTATAAAAAACTAGCATCCATCCTTTCCAAAACTAACGGAACACCTAAAAGACTTCCTAGAGTATAAAAGACAATCAAGATGGTGAACTCTTCCACAGCGCCACAAGAAACAGGATCAAGAGAGTTTGACTATTGGGTGCGCCTCCTCGACTCATATCCTAACTTCAGAAACTTTATTTATTTCTTGACGGTTTTTAATTCCATGGCCTCGGTTTTATCTGCAGTGTTCAATTTTTTGATTATTTTGACTTTTGTGAAGACACCGTCTTTGCGAACACCCTCGTACATTTTAGTTCTCAGTTTAGCCATCTCTGACTTTGGAGTTGGCTTAGTGGTACAACCAGTGTACTGTGGGCATTTGATTGCCCCAATAATAATGAGTTCATCTTTGTTCGAGGACAGTAAAAAGATATACTTTTCTACGTTTGCTGGTCTAATCACGGGATCTGGTTTCACTGTTAGTGCCATCACTATCGATCGCTTTCTCGCTGTTCATTTGCGCCTGAGATACCAACACCTTGTCACAACCAAGCGGGCTTACATCGCTGTGATAGGAATTTGGGTTGTTAGTTTGTGCTACAGTATCTTTGCAATTTTGCAGTTACCAGGAGTATTCGTATTCTATCTTTCTTTGGCATCAGTTATCACAATTGTTGATATTTGTTTAGTGTTTAAAATCTCTCGAATGATTCGCAGACACACAGCTCAGATCCATGCTCAACAGCAAGCACAACAACCAGGACAACCAACTATCAATATGCAGAGATACCGAAAATCCGTCAAGACCATGTACTATATTCTTGGTGTATTTATAGTTTGCTACGTACCAAGTGCTATTTGCCTTGCAGTGTTCTGGGGACTGAAAACAGCCAACTTCAATATAGAAATAGAGCTATTTTATTGTATATCACTAGCTCGCACAATTGTTATGGTGAACAGTGCGTTAAATCCATTTATTTATTGCTGGAGAATAGACGAAATACGTAACGCTTTGCTTCAACTTTTACGAAGACAATGACAAGAATCTATTAAAAGTAGTTATAAATTGGTTGGAAACCCCGGGGGGCACTCCATTGTAAAAGGATCGGGTATGCTCGTCGGAAATTCTAAAAAATACCCCTAAAACCTTCGATAATGGCCTAGGCCAACTTGGTCGGACGTAACAGGAATTCCGTCAGTCACAAATAGTGTCGCTCGCTTCGTTCGCAGCAATAAACATTCATCTTTATTAAGTTGATGCCATTAAAAATTGCTATAAATTGGACATTTTGTAGAGTTTGAGTTGTTTCTTCTCGTAGCTAAGAAAAAACGATTGGCCATGGATCACCGTGCTTGTTTTGGAAATATTGTACATCATTGTTCGACTTTGGACATTTTAGTGCTCAAATACGCACGTAACTGAACGTCATTTTTCAATGTTCCTACCAATAACTTTTTTTAATCTTCAAATATTTTGTGTGAATCATTACAAGAAAGCAAGTTTTCAAATAGAAAATTGGGGTCACCTTGCTCGTTAGAAAGATATTTTCAAAATTATCATCAAATTTGGGGTAAAATTGGAGATGTAAAACTCGGCACTTTTCCGAGAATTCCGAGAAAGTAATGGGGCGAGTTTTACAAAACTCTCTTTTTAAAGCAGCAAAATTTTACAAACGTTTCAAATTGTATTTTTAAGCATTTTTAGTCGTTATTTGAATGAAAATGCTAACAATTAATATAAAGTCGTAATTTTGTGCTTTTTGAAGCATGTGCGGTAGACGTGCGCGGTGCAAAACAGAGGTATCACCTTAAAGAATACTAACTAGACGCGTAACTGCGTGAACATGGGCTTCCTGTCATAATTAGTCATAAGCTTCATTTTTATTACGTATAACAATGTCCAATTTAGCTATAAAATCAATATGTACTGATAGTTCTATCAAACAAGCTACGCATCTATTCTTGAAAAAGCGACTTATTATCCAATTTATCTTCAGCTTCAGTAATATGTGTTATATCTGTGTGGGCTCATTGCTAATATTTGTACAATCAATAACAACATCTTTATACAATGTGTTATTAGCCATGTAAGTGCTGCTTGTACAGATGTTGGTCTGACAGCTTCAAAATATACATGACCTCTAAATTGTAGTTTTCTTTTCAAGTTAAGCATATATAACTAGGGGACTGTACGTTTTTAATGAGGGAGGGTGGGCTGGAGTATTTTGGGGGAGGGTCATCGATAAAATATTCAATGTTTGTGAAGGGTCAAGCCTGTCTTTTTCCTTGTGAGGGGGAGGGTCACCTCTTTAGAAACGAGTGGAAATCACATACATTTCTCCGGACTTACTTTGTATATATCTATTTGTACATTCAAACATTAGCCCTTTCAAAAGCATTGTACCCAGAAGCCAGAACCGAAATGGCTCCTGTGCACACTAGTAATATATCAGTGGATTTTCATGTGTTCTAGTGTATGAATGTGCTGAGTAATGTTTGTACAATTAGCTATAAATATGGTATGCTGTGACAATTGTCACTACATACTGTTTATTGCATGGCTGTACATCATCCATCATACTTTAATTGTTCCTTATGTGAAGTTACTTTTATTTTATTCCTGCAATTCTTGTACTTCGCTTGCAAAAAAGTCCATTGATGATGATCTCGTACCTTCAAATATATCGTTACAACAATATAATTCTTTATGCAGTTCACATGTGGGAAGTCTTACTTCACAATGTAGTATTTGTAAACTCAGTAAATGTTTTTGGGCATATTTAGGTATATTACGCGTCCTGTTTCTGTCGTTTGACTTTCATTTATTTCATCAACAGCGGTTGTGCTAGACTTTACTAAGTCCTTCTAAGATTTTCGGCGAAGCGACTCGCACTTTGCAATTGTGCTCATATGCATGTGGAAATGCTTTGATATTCTTAATATCCATACATTAATTTGCCAAAAAGTGGCTGTTTTAAACTCCTTCCCAACAACCATTGTGCAAAGCTGCACGTACTTCGCAATCATAACAGCTCATACATCATTTTATTTTATCAAAAATAAGGATTTCGAATATATATCGTGCAAGGGTTCAGACAAAAAAATTGTGCAAATGACATTCCTGCAGTACAATGTCTCCCATCAATTATCTAATGGTCGTCCGTCCCTAGCTCACGCATTTATTGGGATTTGTCACCCAGTAAGCCAAATTGTTTTGAGCGGGCGGAAGCTACAGCCTTGTTTCCAGGCTCTCTAATATGTATATGCAGCACTGTGTTGCAATCTTTGTTTGGTTGATTTGAGTTGGCTAGGGGAGGGTCACCAATTTTTTTCTGTTAATCAATGAAGGGCCATGGATCTTTTTGAAAAAGCAAGGGGGAGGGTCATCACAATTTTGTTTTGGTTGAGATGAAAAACTCCAGCCCACCCCCCCTCATTAAAAACGTACAGTCCCTAGACGCACACGTGCGTTCACTCGTGCCCCGGGAGCCCCTTGACCGGCCCTGTTCGTACTCTTCCCCGAGCCGTTTCACGGTTCTTCACCATTCTGGGAAATAGTTAACCATAATATAATGACCATTTTTGAATCGGCTAACTTAAACTAAAGAATATCTGATTAGTCAATTTGTCTGTCAGCAGCTATTAGTGTTTGCTTTTGTCTTTCTATTATCATGGATAGTATTATATATATCTCCGACATGCAAAAATATTACCAGCGAATATATCAGTTTATTCAGCGAATATACCAGTTTATTCAACTTTTTATTCCACTTTGTATCTCAATTGTTTGATGTAAAGACTTCTACAACGGCGTTTTTGACACAATAACAAATCCTGTACTTTTTCGTTCATGTTTCGGATGTTTTCTCTTTGAATAAAAGACGTTACGTGACGAAACGCACACTACAAGGTCAAGTTCCATGCCAGAATTGAATTCCGATATTAAAATTCAGTACAAAAACCTCTCAAGTTCTCTTGAATGCTTGAATGAGGAATATAATTGACTTGCTTCTATGTATGTTCGTTTAGCAACATGTAGGATGAGAAATTCGTAGTTTTCCAGCTCATAGGAAATAGTCATTATCGCGAGGGCATCCTTTTAAGTACTCCATTTCGAGTTCGATATTTGGTCAAAGTATTGGAGATGAAGCTCAAAATAACAGCCCATTCTGAAGCTCTTATAAGTATATAGGTATATCTCGAGTTAAAAGCTCCAAATTAAATTGTTCTACTGCAGAAAAAGCCTGTCTGTGAAAGCTATTTTCTTAGTAGTCGGTCATCTTGCATTCCTAAAGTATTTCCCGATCAAGACGACAACACGCATGCGTGGACATTTCGACGACGAAGACGAACATAAATGACAATAACAATAGCGAATTTTTAACATGGGCTTCGCTTCCACAGGAAGCCCATGTAATGAGGAACACTTTAGCGGGTATAAAGTCTCATGCACGTGACCAATATGGTCCAACTGATTGGCCTAAGAGCTTATGAATTATTGAGTTGTTTGGAAGTAATTTATAGAAACTCATCTGTATATAGAAGATCATATTGCTGAGACGTCGGTAACATATCAGAAACGTCAAAAAATGTCAGTTAGTTTGTACAGGAAGTTTTAGAGGTCTAAATTATTCGTACCTCAAAAACTGTGTTGCTGTCAAACTTATCAGAATTGTTATTAAAACGATAATGCTCAGGTTCCGGGAAAATTTATGATGCCACTGAACATTGATATCGAGTGCGTAACATCTAACGGACTCAGTAGCATATCATATCATATCATATCACAGTTTTCCACCTTATACAATATACAATACAACTTTATTATCCCATCCCAAAGGGCTTTTCACATATTAAACCCCTCATAGCAGCAACACCGAACCTTATCCATTCTCTTTGATTTTGTATCCAACAGTAGATTAATGGTAGAAGGGCGGAAATCATTTATATGAAAAACTAAGCACACAGTCTATAAGTCTGTATGGAAACGGACGCCGTTGCGTGACTAACTATTCACCAGTGCGTGACTAACTATTCACCAGTGCGTGACTAACTATTCACCAGTGCGTGACTAACTATTCACCAGTGCGTGACTAACTATTCACAGTTGCGTGACTAACATGCGACGGTGTGCACCGGTCGTAGAATTGTTATTATTCACACTATTATTACAGGTATCTGATATTCGTACGCCAGATGCTGGCAGTGTACGTGGGCGGTCATCACGATCGCGGATCCCCTTAACCGGGCTGAAAACTAAAGACCTTCTACGTTAAACTCTTAGCTTTTAATTGCTCGGTTAAAAACGGCAAAAAAGCCAGAAGGAAAGGGAAGTTGCACAAATTGTACATGTATTTTTTGGGGGGCATGTAGTCACTAAGTTTACGTCAAGGCCTTACCTCTAAGCAAGTGTTTTTCAAGGCGGCCTTCATGCCTTGATTCTGAAAGTTGATTCTGAAAGGTTATAAAATACTTGGTAGCACCTGGCTCGACCCGGTTGCGCGCACGAAGGCTAGATAGCGCTATCCAGTGGACAAATTTATTGGGAAACGCCATCATCTTATCCAGTAGATAAGGATTTATTCGCTGGATAGCGCTTAATTTTCAGCCTTCGTGCAACCGGGACCTGGTGCTGGTGTATTATGAATATATATATATAATTGTTTATCCCATGTCTGCACTGGTAGACTTTGGGCGATCATTGACATGATCTTATCTATATGGTTCTATTTAGTGCTAATTTGTAGAATTTGTCGGCCGTGATTTTCTGTTCTTTCAATACTTTCTGTTCAAGAGTTTCATAGGGTCTTCCTATTTTTTGATTTTTGTTATCATTGAAGAGCAATTGTTTAGATGTATTCAGGTTCGATCGTCTGGCAACATGGGCCAAGTATTTTGCTTGTAGCTTTGCAGTATAGTCTGTTATTGAAGTGGTCTTACAGATATGCAGGAGGTCACTATTTGTATAACGATATCGAAATTCAGTATCTTGGTCGTCGTCATCAGTCTTTTTTTGGTGTTTTGCATCTTTTTCTTTCTTTCTTTTTTTTGAATAGCAAAAAGGAACTGTTTTCGTAAAGGTTTTTACCAGTGCTGTATTTTTGTGGTGTACTTCACGAATCTCCACATGGGCCACTAAACTCAAAGGGTCAATTATCTAAACGGAGTTTACGTCTAAGCAAGTGTTTTTTCTATTGTTTTACACAATATACGGACCTTGACTAAGGTTTAAACATCATTTAAAATGTAATCGAAGTGTCATCTATCAATTGAGATTTCAATTTTTTATCAAAAGTTTTATCACCGGCCAAATAACAAGTTCGTCATTTATCAGGAATTTATTTCTTTAGCTTCCTTTTTATGCCAGTTTCAAGCAAACATTTAATAATTTTTAATTGATTCCTTAGCATCTCCTTTCTATGAAATTCATCACAGCTGCTGAACTACTACATACTGTCCAGGTAAGTACGTCTTCTCATCGAGTAGTCCTATTGAAAGAAATTTCAAAGTTTCAGCTTCAAGAAATCAACTCAAATTTCTTGTATCCAACGACACAAGTTGTTCAGCCTCTATCGTTAAAAAAAAGAAAAGAAGAAGAAGAAGAAGAGAAGAAAAAAAAAAAAAAAAAAAAGAAAAAGAAAAAAGAAAAAGGAAACGAAATCGCCAAGAGCATTGTAAACAAGAAAATGAACTCTTCCACGGCGCAAGAAACAGGATCAAGAGATTTTGATTATTGGGTGTGCCTTCTCGACTCATATTCTAACTTTAGAAACTTTATATATTTTCTGACGGTTTTTAATTTCATGGCCTCTGTTTTATCAGCAGTATTCAATTTTTTGATTATTTTGACTTTTGTGAAGATACCGTCTTTACGAACACCCTCGTACATTTTAGCCATCTCTGACTTTGGAGTTGGCTTAGTGGTACAACCAGCGTTCTGTGCGCATTTGATCGCCTATTTGAGAAAGTGGTCGTCGACTTTTTACGAAAATAGCTGGAATGTTTTCATTTCTACATGTGCCGGCTTGATCACCGGATCTGGTTTCACTGTTAGTGCCATCACTATCGATCGCTTTCTCGCTGTTCATTTGCGCCTGAGATACCAACAACTTGTCACAACCAAGCGGGCTTACCTAGTTGTAATAGCAATTTGGGTTGTTAGCTTGTGCTGGAGTTTCTTTACAGCATTGCACTTGACAGAGCTAGTCTTATTTTATTTCTCTATGGCATCAGTTGTCATAATTGTTGACTTTTCTTTGATGTTTAAAATCTCTCGAATGATTCGCAGACACACAGCTCAGATTCATGCTCAACAGCAAGCACAACAACCAACTATTAATATGCAAAGATACCGAAAATCCGTCAAGACCATGTATTATATTATTGGTGTATCTTTTTTGTGTTATGTACCAAGTTCTATTTGCCTTGCAGTGTACTGGGGACTGAAAACAGCCAACTTAAGTATAGAAATAGAACTAATTTATGCCACATTTTTCACTGGCACACTTGTTATGGCGAACAGTGCGTTGAATCCATTTATTTACTGCTGGAGAATAGAAGAAATACGTAACGCTTTGCTTCATTTAGTATGGTCACCGAGTGACAATTAGTAGATCAGTTTCAATTTGTTGGAAATGTTATCCCTTCATAAATTCCAATGTGTAAATTAAAGAAAGTAAATAACAAGAGACCATAATACTAAGAGAGCGAAACTCAGTATTGATGTCTGTGCAATGTTCGTGGCGGCCAAGGTTATTTTTAGTAACTTCATCATTGCGCGAGCAAGGCTCTCAAACAAGAGAATTTGATTTTTTGACGTGCGCGCGGAAGTATTAAACAAGTCTTAAAATATAATGAACTAGACACTGCGCAGCAGAGCTTACTCGCGCCTAAAAGATGTGCTAGTTTGCGAGCAGTCCCACATTTCCCTCCTGAATCAGAAATAAAAAGAAACGAGCGTTGCGGGATTCCTGTACCGGAAGTATTTCGTTGGGGTCTTGGGAGTGCAAAAGACCCGAACGAAATACTTCCGGTACAGGAATCCTGCAACACTCATTTTTTTTATTTGTGATTCAGGAGGGAAAAGTGGGACTGCTCGCAGTCTAAGATGTGCGGGCTTTGAGCAAGTATGATAGAAAGTGGATAGTCTGGGGGGATTGACAGAGGGTGATAGTGAGGTTTTTAACTCGTGGATGCGAAGCATTCTACTTAAACTGAATTTGAATCACAGAGTGAATCATTCCAATTTTATTCTCTCAAGTGATATAAGACTATCCAAGCACCTTATAGTCAAGACAATGTGCTATTGTTTGGGTTGAATGCAGGTACTCTGCAGTGTGGTAGTTCATCTAGACTGTCCCGTCAAAAAGTACCTGAAATATTTTCCATATGCAGTACTACCTATATACTTGACTACAGTCCAAGCTACAGTGGTATATTCATGACTATAAACTGTACACTAGAAACTTTTGATTACTGTACAAATTGGTGAATACAATGCAGTCTTTAATCACACAAAATTATATCTCATTCATAATAACAATTGGTTGTAGTACTGTAGCCATGTACTGCACAGGCAGCCCAAGCTCTTATTCTGTGGTATTGTATTACAACGAACGATTGTTTTCTGAACTGAACTAACGGTCATATTTTACATCCTTAAAATATTGTACTTATGTGAATATAACTGACTTAACTCGATAACATGTTGTGTCATATATTACTTGGCCGAGTTTGCAGTCATTTGGGCGAGTTTTCACTGAGTTATCCTTGTGTTGCTCCCCCCACTATAAAGAATCCCAAGGCTGCACACCAGTAGCGACACCGGCCTCCACTCATCTCTCCATAAATCCGAGAAAAATAAAACCACGGCCCAAATTTCCCGACAGAGGCAAAGAAGAAATGCCAATGCTTCGTTCCATTACGCTCAAAGGGCCATTGCTGCCAAAACGTCCACGCTAGATCGAAAATTCTTCCATAATCAAACCACTTTCGATTTTCTCTCAACGCTCGGGACCGACGCCATAGACACCGCCAAGCGCGAATTGTATGACGGTTAGGTTTTGTCACTAGGGGATCCCAGTTAATCAGGGATTTGTGTGCCGAAAGTGGACGCTGCCTACCCCGATTAAGAGTGACAAAACCTAACCGTCATACAATTCGCGCTTGGCGGTGTCTATGGCGTCGGTCCCGAGCGTTGAGAGAAAATCGAAAGTGGTTTGATTATGGAAGAATTTTCGATCTAGCGTGGACGTTTTGGCAGCAATGGCCCTTTGAGCGTAATGGAACGAAGCATTGGCATTTCTTCTTTGCCTCTGTCGGGAAATTTGGGCCGTGGTTTTATTTTTCTCGGATTTATGGAGAGATGAGTGGAGGCCGGTGTCGCTACTGGTGTGCAGCCTTGGGATTCTTTATAGTGGGGGGAGCAAAACAAGGATAACTCAGTGAAAACTCACCCAAATGACTGCAAACTGGGCCAAGTAATATATGACACAACATGTTATCGAGTTAAGTCAGTTATATTCACATAAGTACCATATTTTAAGGATGTAAAATATGACCGTTAATGTTCCGTTAAAACAATCGTTCGTTGTAATACAATACCACAGAATAAGAGCTTGGGCTGCCTGTGTGTACTGTACCTCAGAGGGTAAAAACTATTTTGCTTCACATGCTAGAAATGCAATCTGATTGCTATGCCTCACCCTCAAGGAACCTGACTTTATTATAATGCTGTTGTGGTATATCTTTGTATGCTCTTTGGTTTTCTCTGATAAAATCTACCTGGTATTGGAATTCAGAGACTTTAAGCTCATTTGTAGAACATGGAACAAAATTCCACAGTTCACTTAATACTTCTGCTGAACAGCCTATAATTAGATGCACATTGATATCTGTATCACCCAATGCCAATAGCCACAGGTAGCCCAGTTACCCTGTGAATCAAATAGTTTTTACCATCTGAGGTACAGTACATGGCCACAGTACTACAACTAATTGTTATTATGAATTAGATATAATTTTGTGTGATTAAAGACTGCATTATATTCACCAATGATGTACAGTAATCAAAAATTTCTAGACAAGTGTACAACAGTCATGAATATACCGAATATACCATTGTAGCTTGGACTGTACCTGTAGTAAATATGGAAATTATTTCAGGTTCTTGTTTATAACATTAAAAATGTTTGTCAGGATGGTCTAGATAAACTACCATACAGTTCATTACCAATGTTCATTATTTGAACTAAGTTATTGATGATGAAATACCATTATTTCTGTGGGCAAATATTAGTGATGTAAGGGACATGGCTCAGTACACATGCACTTGGTACCTACAAGTACATTGAACCCAAACAACACCACTTTGTTTTGACTATAAGGTGCTTAGATAGTCTTAAAGGGATCAATAGGACCATGATTTGTTTCTATATCACTTGACAGAATAAAATTGGAATGATTCACTGCTCTGTGATAATTCAATTATTTTTAACAGATGACTTGTAGTTTTCCTGGATTTATTTATGATGCGTGTATTTCTCGAGACTGGTATTCTTTCTCGATCACGCACATGAAAATATCACTGTTCAAAACAAGACTTTGAAAAAAAACAAAAGCTTTATTTCCATGTATATTTCTTAAATTCATTATTGACAATAAAAGTACTACGTCTAATGGAACTGTGTGTGGTTCCTGATAGATTCTAGAATGCTTTGGTTAGGTTTTGAGAAGACCGATTTGAAGTCCCCGCCGTCTTATTTCAAGTACGATCGATGAAGCTTTAAAATCTTCTATGAATCAGCAAAATATTCAACAAGACATCTCCTCTAGATTTGTAAACGGTAATTCTATCTGACATATGAAAAGAACAACAATAATCACGGAGAAAAAGGCTAAAAACTTACTTCGAAATCTCATGTCTAATGGCGGAGCTTGGTCACTTGAAGCATGGTTGAAGCACCCAGTAATGCATTGCGCGTGTACAGTATTGCGCAAGAATGGCCATTTCGCAAGGCGACAGGAAACATTGTCTAAACACAGGAAACCCATGTGTAGGTTCTCTAGTGTGACATGAACTACGACGACGAAACCTGTTGGGAACCTAGACTCGCGCGGCCTGCGGCCTGGCGCGAGTAATAACACATAAAACAATAGATAGAACGACAATAGATTTTATGAATACATTACACCAACTTAGCAACTGAGTGCTAGTAGGTTTTCCCGCTGCAACTCACGGGAAATTCCCCTGGCCATGCATGGCCACGCCGCAGCTCGACGCAGCCCATTTTTCCCGCCACTGTCACATGCTCCCATGATGCACCACGATATACAAAAGTGTACCGCTTGGAAGCCCGTTTGCAACGTCTTGGTGAACTGTTGTTTTGGAGAGTATTTCGGATTGTTTTTCAACATGTTAGCCATATATATCATATTCATAGACAGTGAATAGCTTCTATTACAGTATGGTTAGTAAAGAAGTGGCTAAGGATGCTCATTTCGTCGCTGAAAGACTCCAACTAGAGGAGGACACAGTTCGCCAAGTTATCATTTTGCTGGACGCCGACAATACTGTGCCTTTTATTGCTCGTTATCGCAAAGAGCAAACTAAAGGGCTAGAACCTACTGTTTTAAGGCAAATAGAAGCCTTACATCAACAACAAAGGTAATAATTATGTTCGTACACGTTGAACATCTACCACCACAGGCAACCCAACACACAACACCATCATATAAAGCGCAAGAAAGCGCAAAGACCTTTTATATCACAGATGACAAAAAACGACAAGTGCTTCCAATGAGCAGTATATTTTATTACTGAGTCCATGTGTATTGCTTATGCTTATCCTTGCAGTGTATATAACTCTAACTAGACCGATATCAGGGGGACCTCCCATATCTTTTGAATAGGAGTGGTGGTGGGGATTTTCATTTTGACCCCCCCCCCCCCCCCCTAAAAAGAAGCCAAAGTGTGTATGGCTTAAGCATTTTTTGCCCCTCAAGAGGTACTTATGAAAACAGGATATCAAACAGTCATTGTCTTAGCCTAGTTCAGATGCCATACATTCTGAATTCCAATTGTAGTTAAGCAATTTTGTCTGGCTCAGGCCTACTAAATACCTTGACCATTTTTATCCAATCAACCAACTTTCCAAATTGATATTTCTGTTGAACTTCCATGTATTTCATTACAACAATTATATTTCAATATTTCATTACGATGCTATCACAAAAAATGTTATTTGCAAACCCCACAGGCCACTCTTCAGAGATCCATGGCTGGGTAAAGAAGGGTGACTTCACTGAGTTAATTGTGCAGATCAATTAACCTGACTCTATGACATAATTTGCTGTTGACTGATGATTCATCTGTATTGCAATTGTGCTGTACTGTAATTATTTGTTACAGTACATGGTTGATACAGCATCTGAACAAGACCTAGTACTTTCTGTGTTTTGAAATGAGATGTGCACTGGTTTTGTAAGGTGTTTTTACTCAGTCAAACCTTTGTTGACAAAGGTTTATATAGCAGGACAACTGAAATTGCAATCAAGTTTTTTAAAAAACAGATCACATCTCAGTTCAAATTATGTCATATCCTCTGTAATATCCTTTCTATCTGTTTTATTCTTTTCGCAGAGAAGTCAGAGTTAAAGCAGAGAATACAAAAAAGAAAATTGGTCATCAACTTACCAGTGACCTTTCACAATTACTTGAAAATGCTCAGAGCTTAGAAGAAGTGGATGACATTGTAGGCTTTACAATTTTTCCCTTTTGTTGTTCTTTTTTATTTATCCCTTTTATTTGTTGATTATCTCATAAGTTGCTTTTTTATCTACAAGACATTTCACACTATCTATTTATCCTCTTATTTATTCAAACATTTATATTCATTGATTATCCATTCATAAGTATATGGATCATCCATCCATCAATCCATCCGTCCGTCCATCTGTCCATCCATCCATCAATCCATCCGTCTGTTCATCCCTTCGTTCATTCATTCATTTGTTATTTTCTATGTGTTCTTTTCATCCATTTATTATTCATTCAACATAAACTTATGTTATCATGGAACTGTGATATCACGGCAGCCATCTTGGATAATTATTTCTCAGTTTAGCATCTCTTATTCATTCATTCTATATGGCTACCTCTTCTTTGTCTTTTGATTCTCTATCAAGGGACAGCTTGCATAGTTGGGCTATTTAAAGGGGAAGGATAGGGGGAAGAGGGAGGGAGGGGAAAGGGGGACTTCTCCCTTCCCCTCCCCTTCCCCTCCCCTTCCCTCTCCCTCCCCACCCCCTACTTTGGAGAGTCTGGCTATATAGGCTACTCAAGGGAATCACTGAAACCCATCAATACATGTACCTCCACTCTTCAAGAATTTGTTTGGCAACTTCCTTTGTTTCTTGTTATAATTAGCACTTCACTGATTATGCTGTAAAATTATATGATTTCCGATAACGTTTTATTACTATTTTTCTCTTGTACAGTATGCTCCATTTAAAAAAGGCAGCAAGAAAACCCTAGCTGCCAGAGCAAGAGAACTTGGACTTGAACCAGTAGCACAGATGGTCCTTAAAGATCCTAGGGAAAACATTAACTTTAGCAAGTTTATAAAACCAGATAAAGAAGGCAAGTGTGCTTATGAGACTATCATATTTGGTTCTAAAATATCTGTATGATTATTCCATTAAATCCTGAAAATGAAACATTTGCAATATATAAAATATCTGTATTTATATAACACACACTACTCTCATTGACTAAACAGTGCCTATACTGCGAACTCTTAATGAAGGGTTGACTAAAAAATTGACCTATTAAGACCCTTTTTGAAGGATGTCCAGACAATGATATTTAGGCACAGGAAAGTTAATTGAATTTTTGGTCAGCATAAATGAATACTGAATGTGCTTGAAAACAATGTATTTATAAAAGAAATAGAAAACTTGCTTGATGTGTTGTGTTCAGATTTAGAGCGTGCAATAAGTAATATTGATTAGAACATTCAAGAAGTATTAAAAAGCACTTTGCTATGCCTCATGCTTCTCTTAACACTTCTCTCACATTCTGATCAATCCCCACATGCTCTAAATCTGCACACAGCAGCATATATGCACATTTTCTATTTCTTCATTACAGTTGATATTCAGCTTTGGAGGCAGTCATCTTGTAGGATTTGGGGACTGACTGGTCCATTGATGAATAACAAACTTTAGGTTAGACAAATATATTTAATTGAGGGTTTTCTAAGTCCCTTGCCCCTCCCCCTCCCCCTCTTCCACCCCAACCTGTCCCATTATACCCATTGCTTAATCCTTTCTCCAAAAGGTTGCACTTTATACAGGCTAGTTACAAATTTAATCATAAAATTATAGGTTTGAAAAATTTAAAAGAAGTTACTCTTGGAGTCAAGCACATCCTGGCTGATATCATTTCCAAGGATTCCACAACTTTGGATGCTCTAAAAGATTTGTAAGAAAATTTATTTTGTGT
Source organism: Telmatactis stephensoni (assembly GCA_029948255.1). NCBI lineage: Eukaryota > Metazoa > Cnidaria > Anthozoa > Actiniaria > Isophelliidae > Telmatactis > Telmatactis stephensoni. Next base: position 198,812 of record JALIZF010001426.1, read on the forward strand.
CTACAAATAGCAGTGTTACTTGAGCAAGCAGCAATATTTTTGTATTTCTGCCTAGGGTGAAATGACAAGGGTGCAAAGCCATATTTTGGGTTTGAAGATTACAGTGAAAATTGTTGCATCGCGACCTCCAACGTCGTTAAGATTTTGGTCTTTACTGATCCGTCCATCATTCTTTTGGGCAGAGCTTTCACAAACTCATTCAGTGATTGGTTGATTTGAAAGAAGCTCTGCCCCCAAACTGATTGACAGCTCAGAAAAACCCAAAATAAAAACAAAATTTGTAATTTGCTGGTCACGATGCAATGATAAATTTTGGCTGTAATTTTGCCTTTTTTTGGGTGTGAATTTTTTGGGAGGACACTTTTTGGGTATTAAATTTCACAAAAAAGGGCCTTTTGGGGATTGTAGCATTGCTGCCTGCTTCTAAATTATGCTTGTTTATGTAGAAAAAAAAAGAGGTATTTTGGGGTTGGTAATTTTTATGTTGTTATAGGGAGCAATTTATAGCCTGGTACATCAGATCAGCTCAGGTGAACCAAAGGTGGTGCTAATTAGAACAGCTGAAGTGACTTTTCTGACAATTTTTTCAAGTTTTCTCAAATGGTCTAAAATAGCATTAAATGAATAATAATAAATAAATTATTATTATTTATTTATTATTTATTTTTAGACGGAGCCAATTATATTAGCTTTCGCTACTCTTCCATTGGGCCATCTTCAGTCTCACACTCACTACCTCTACATTAAATATTTTGCATACAATGCTCAACTCACATGTTGATTTTTGCTGAGAAAGGAAAAACCAGAGAACCCAGAGAAAAACCCTCGTGGCATGATAGAGAACAACACATCAAACAAACTCACTTCACATACATTGTATGATCCAGCACCCAACATTACAGCTCACTACATTGCAATTATTGGACTTTCCTATGTCAAAATAATAGTACCAAGCACATCAAAAACTAGCTTGGAGTCTGCTTTCATGCACTGGGACTCCTTCTGTCAATTAATTGATTGAACATTTTGTCAAAATTGAAAGGTGTTCACCCCAAATTATTCCAAACCTGTCTAGAATTGCTAGAGTTCTCTTCCTCAAAAGTGCTGTTTTGTGTCCCCCTAAATAATTAACCATGATTTCCTATGGCTTGCTTTTAGGGTAGAGAAAGTGGCCACCAATCCTAGAGTCCACATTGAGTTCCAAAGCTAGCAAGGATAAAAATTTATGTGGAGAAAGCAAAAAATATCAAAATTATCACAATTTTAGCAGAAATGTTTTATATCTAAGATCCCATCAGGTATGAATATAGCAAAAATAAGATAAGATCTGTACTGCAAAGATATTTCATGCTCTTTGCCCTTTTAGATTTAACAGCAAGACCTCTGATCTCTTTCTTCCTCACCTCAGTTTCTTTATCTATTTAATTTAGTATTAAATCTAATTTATAATGGTTATGTTAAAGTTGTGAAATGTCCATTCTTTATGCATACTCAGATTTTAGCCATCAATCGTGCTGAAAACTTGAAGATTTTGACAGTGAAAATAACTTTACATGCTCAAGTTAAAAAGAAATTTTTGGATTTTGCCAAGACTCACTGGTTATCACAAGGTATGGTTGTACATTAAATAAGTAAAATTGTTGTATTGTATAGGAAACAGTACATGCAGTAAATGACAATAACCTATTTGCATAATTTAAATAATTTTTACATAAAATAGTCTATATCTAATGTAAAATAATATCCTTATTCTTTAGAGATATATGCCATAATCTCATTCCCGTTGTATTTATGTACAAATCTATGTTGTGAATTGCAATAAGCTGTTTGTCAGAACCATTTGCAATCTTACTCATTGCTTGTGCACCTTGCCGCCAGTTACATATGCATAATTTATTTCATATTCACAGCGAACAAGCTCTTATCTGATTCAGTTTATGATGCCTATGAAAGATTATTAGCACCGAGTATGTGTCGACGTACAAGGTTAGTTTGATGGCATGGATGTGTGATTTCTTGTCTCTTATGGACTAGGTTCAAGCACCACTTGGACTGGGTCATATTGGTGTGAGCTTGTTTGATGTGTTTTCTCCCTAGCTTGTTATTAAGCTGTTTTCTGGGTTGGTCAATTTACTTTCTTGAACATTATAGAAGTAGTCATATGCCTTAATTGGTGGGACCTAAATACCACTAACATCACTGTCATCATCATCATCATCATCATCAAATGTATTTCTTCAACACCACCATATTGTCATCACAATAAAATATATTGATAAGCATATTTTAAATTCAGGTCAACATTGAAGAAAAAGGCAGAAATTGAAAGCACAAGTGTATTCACTCAGAACCTTTATAGCTTGTTACTTTCCCCTCCCATCAAGGGGAAGAGCATTCTAGCTTTAGACCCTGGGTACTCTAATGGATGTAAAATGGCTTTACTGGGTCCTACAGGTATTGATGAGATTCAGCTGTTTTTCACTTGTTTATTGGTTAATAATATCACTTGTACACCAATCTACATGCACATTTTGTCTATTAATCTACATGTATTCCTCTCCCCTCTCCCCTCTCTCTGTCCTCACTATCCCTTCATCCTTTTTCATTCTTATCCATCCATTTATCCATTCAGTCATAGCCAACACATCCATTGCATTTTCCATTCATGGTGAATTACAGTGTATTTTGTTTGTTCTTTTCAGGTTGTGTTTTAGAAACTGGGATTATTTTTCCAACTGGTAGAAAAGCAAACATTAGTGAAGCAAGAACAAAAGTGATTTCACTTGTCAAAAAACACAGGTATCCAATAATAATAGTATATGTATTTATACTCCCTTATATTTAAGCACCAATTGTAGGGGGTACCAGTAAAAATAGCTTATGCGATGTTTTTGATGTCTAGACATTGATATTTTGGCATAAGGAAGTCCATTCATTTGGATGCATTTTAAACTTTGAGGAAAGGCACTTCAGCCTAAAATCATGAGAAAAGTCACTTTTTATTGGCATCTCTTTAATTAACTACATTTGGAATGCCTCAATAAGCTACATGTACATAGCTATCAGATCCCTGGATGTCTGATTGAGTAACCCAGGTTAGTCAATCAGAGATCCAGATGATCTGATAGCTATGTACATGTAGGTTATCCCTCTACTTGACTGACCCACTGCTCAACTGATTCATTAATGGGCTGACTGGATGACTGGATGCAATATGAATGAATAGCTATGTAAAACAGCTTATTTATGAATGAGTTCATGAATTACTAATGAAAAGGATATTTTCCTTCTTTGTTAGGTGTGAAACCGTTGCAATAGGTAATGGTGTTGCATGTAGAGAAACAGAGGTGTTTATATCAAAGCTAATCAAAGAAAAAGGGTTTTCACCCCAAGAAGTTGTGTATTGGTAAGTATTGGTGATCACTCTTTGCTGCATCTTATTATATAGTAAAATTAATATTTATCTAAGACAGACATTTGCCATCTGGTTGGCTCCATTGGCTGATCATCAGTCTTCACTGCAGGGGGTAGGTGTTCCCAGCCAGGGCCCAGTTCGCAAAGGTTGGTTAGCATTAACCCAGGGTTAAGTCTAAAGAAATTACCTTTTCTAGCAACCAGACCCAGACCAACACTCAAGATTTTTCAATAATGCATAATTGAGAAAAGGTGCTGCCTTTGTAATAACATTTATAACTGATCAGGCTTTAATGACCACAGATTTAAGGGAGCAGGTGCAGGGGCTGCACAACCCCTCCTGTGGACCTTTTTCTTCACAGAACTTTTCCGAAATACCCTCTTGATCTTTTGGATGGTTTCCAATTTCTATGATACTGAACCCATCCTGAAGAATAATCCTGGATCCACCCCAGGTGCTTAGGCAGGAGACAGAGTTGACATGTGGCAGAACTGAGCTGGCTTCTTTATTGGGATACCTGTATATATGTTGAGAGAGTTCACTATTTTGGTGACGACTAGAGACAATTAAAATATATATGTTTTTGTCATTGTTTTAAGTATTGTCAGTGAGGATGGTGCTTCAGTTTACAGTGCTTCCAAAGAAGCTATTGCTGAGCTGCCAGACCTTGATATCAGCATGAGGGGAGCTGGTAAGTACAAAACCTTGCCGATCAGCTGATTAGTAAACACCACAGTTCTTTGAGGGACATGGGGTGTAAGGGGGTTGGGTTTCCTGTGTTATGTCTTTGGTTACACAGGAAACCCAATTTTCTCTCAAGCTACATTTGACCTATCTTTAAAGCTCTAACAAATCCAGCTTGGTCAGTAGCAAATGTGTGCTAAATGAGAAAAATCTTCAATGCGTGCAAGTGTCTGGAGATGCGGAACAGTTCTATAAATAGCCTAAAAGTAAGGCAACGCATTGCATCCTATGATACGCGCGTCTCAATCTCCCACTTGTAGTTGTGCTGTACTGATACTTTGATAAGTCATGCAAACCATTTATAGTATATTGTGCTCACAAAACCACGTGTTATACTCTTACTTTTAGTGTCCATAGGACGTAGACTACAAGATCCTTTATTGGAGCTTGTAAAAATAGAACCTAAACATCTTGGAATAGGAATGTATCAGGTTAGTCATAGTAGGAGACTCCAATGTTTTGAAGGTAGTCTCATAATGCCTACTTCAGCTTTGTCAGTTTATTTCCTGATGTGTGCAGGGATATGGGTCCTCTTCTGGATATTTCTTTTCTCCTTATAAAGTGATTGTGGCAGTTATTTGGACAACGCCGGGAAATGAATGATGGTGACTGTATTTTGTTTTTAGCATGACATCCCTGAAACCATGCTACGTGGGGCATTAGATGGTGTTCTTACTGACTGTGTTAGTTTAGTTGGTGTTGACATCAATGCTGCTGGTGTAAGCACTCTCAAGTAAGTCCTTCATTCAGTGGAATTAGACAAACGATGTTCTAGGCAGTGGTCTTTTTATGTGCCGAACCTAAGGATAGTGTTAATTTAATGAATAAAAGAACGTAACTTGTGCAAGCTATTGTATTTCAGTGTACTATCACATAAAGGAAAACTGTTTCAATTTATGTGATAGCACAAACACAATAGCTTGGCGTAGTCGAACTTGTTTTGTTCAGATATTTCCTGGAACAGTCCTCAATCCTTAACCTTGGGTCAAAATTCGAACTTCGTATGTATGTACTGTACGCACTACAAACAAATTAAGGCCCCGACACACGGTGCAACATTTCTTGAAACATTTGCTGAAACATCGCGCGCAACACAATGTTTCAGCGTGTCCACCCATTCCACTGTTTCGCGAAACGTTGCGTACTACAGCCGCAGAAGCTAAGTAGGATCGAGTTCTACTTCTGCAACTGTCCAGAACTGTTGTGCGCAACATTGCACGAGATGTTTCAGTGGTGGACACACGGTGCAACCGTGTTGCGCGCGGTGTTTCGGCAAATTTTTCGGGAAAAGTTGCACCGTGTATCCGGGCCTTTATTATTCTTAGACGTAATGAGGTTCAGCACCTGTAATATTAAACGTTTGCCTGTCAGTCTTACCTTGCCTCCGTCTCAACATGGATACAGTAACGGCAAATATTTGTCTTCTCTTTTCAGTCATATATCGTACATAATCGTGAAAACGCGAACCTTTGAATGCTTTCTTTTTCCTCCAAAGTCGAAACAAGTGGTTTGCAATTTGTGAGCTGCCCTTATTTGGGAATCTGGCCACGCCTGTATTTCATACATGTGTATTTCTTACTTTACAGGCGATTAGCAGGACTCAATGAGAAAAAAGCCAAGTCAATACTCGAATGGCGAGCAAGGAACAAGAGATTCACTAATCGTAGTCAGCTACTGCAAGTGAAAGGAATTGGGAAAAAGTCTTATGAACAATGTGTTGGATTTGTGAAAATTCTCCCGGTAGTACAGGAAGGTCGCACCCATGTCAAAACAGAAGTCATTGTTCTTGACGACGACGATGATGATGATGATGATGATGATGATGATGATGACGATAGTTATGTGACCACCGGGTCCAAACGAAAACACCCTCAAAAATCTAAGGGCTCAAAGCGTTCCAGAGCTGAACCTGTTAATGCATCGGTAAACCCTTTGGATATGACATTGATTCACCCTGAGTCATACAATTTGGCTGAAAGGTAAATTATGCTGAAGATTTATCACAAGTGCTAGTGTATAGATGTTGGTTATGATGTCGATTTTGCTGCTGCCTTAGCTGTAGTACGTTCGTTGCCATTTCTCCTCCTCCTTCCTGCCTCCCCCAAACTCTTTATCGTCCTTGTCCTCGTAGTCCTGCTCCTCCTCGTTTGTGTTGTTGATGCTTTTGTTGGAGTTGTTGCTGGTGCTGTCGCTGCTTCTATTATAGTATTGTATTCTATGATCGTATTGTATTCTATTATCGCATTGTATTGTATTATCGTATAGTATTCTGTTATCGTTTGTTATTATCTTCACTGTTCTCGCTGTTGGTGTTGTTGATGCTATTGCTGGCCCCATTGTTGTTACTTGAGCTGTTGTATTTACAGGCTTCATTTGGCTGTTACTACAATTGACTACCACTTGGCTATCATTTCCTTTTATGTTTTTTATTACGTTTCCAATTCTCTATTTCTTTATGAACAGATTGATGTCAAAAGTGTCTTTGTCTGCGAGTGATATTGGAACGCCGCACATAGTCGACGCTATCGATAAACTTCTTGTCAGACAAAGTAAGTGATGTGTCAATATTAAGGTGTGGACATATCTTGTTAGTAATACTCTTACCCGGGATCTTAAAGGATTTCTCGCGATCGTAATGTCACTAACGAGATATGTCCACGAAAGTGGTCACTGAGGGGAGTTGTCGCTTTTAATAGCTAAGGTGCCTTAAAAAATTGTCTTGTTTCTGCCGCATTGGGGAGGTTCTTGCTAAGGAGAGGGGAGGGAGGGGTGGGCGCTAAGAGAGGTTCCATTGTAATACTATTAAGTTTTCTGTTTTCAATGTGTAGGTGTTGAAAGTTTGGCTCAGGAGTACGATGTCGGAGTTTCAACTGTTGAGCTTGTATTGGATGGATTAAGACAACCCACTGACCATGACATTAGATCAAGTAAGAAATCCGTCTTTAGTTATCGGCTAATGATTTTATTGAAGCATTATGCGCGTCTCTCTGTCCTGTAATATAAACTCGCTGGGAATATTGTAGAGCACTGACTGACTAACTGACGGAAGGACGGACGGACGGACGGACGGACGGACGGACGGACGGACTGACTGACTGACTATCTCACTGACCATCTAACCGACTGACTGACTGACTGACGGACGGACGAACTGACTATCTCACTGACAGACTGACTATTTCATTGACCATCTAACTGACCGACCGACTGACTGACTGACTGACTGACTGACTGACCAACTGAAATGACTGACTTGCTGACTGACCAACTAACCAACTGACTGACTGACCAACTGACTGACTGACTGACTGACTGTCTGACTGACTGACTGACCAACTGACTGACTGATTGACTGACTGACTGATTGATTGACTGACTGACTGACTGACTGACCAACTGACTGACTGATTGACTGACTGACTGACTGACTGACTGACTGATTAATTGACTGACTGACTGACCAACTGACTGACTGATTGACTGACTGACTGATTGACTGACTGACTGACTGATTGACTGACTGACTGACTGACTGACCAACTGACTGACTGACTGACCGACTGACTGACTGACCAATTGACTGACTGACTGACTGACTGACCAACTGACTGACTGACTGACTGACTGACTGACTGACTGACTGACCAACTGACTGACTGACTGACTGACTGATTGACTGACTGACTGATTGATTGACTGACCAACTGACTGACTGATTGACTGATTGACTGACTGACCAACCCATGATTTTCATCTTCACACATGATAATCAGATGGCACGTGACCTTGATGATGATGATTACGTTGATAACGATGGCACCGCATGACCATCCTGACAGGATTCCTATTATGTTTTCAGGCTTCGATAAGCCCATTTTCAAGAAAGGTCTTATGCTCTTTGAAGATCTCTCTCGTGGAAGGCATCTATCAGGACGCGTAACGAATGTCACGACATTTGGTGCATTTGTGGATTGTGGAGTTGGGCGTGACGGTTTAATCCACCAATCACAGTTCAATAAAAGTGACGAACCACTGTCAGCAGGAGATATTGTAGACGTAAAGGTCTCCAGTGTTGACCGCGATAAAAAACAGTTTCAGTTGTCACTAGAGACAGTCAGACCGAGATTACGTTCTAAATTACTTGCTTCAACGACGTTCAAGAAAGAATGAATCTAGTTTGCAGTAGCCTACATACCCTCATGCACCTCCCCTTGCGTCGGCAATCTACGTTAGAAGAGTTTTACATTAATGTATTGGTTGATTCTTTTCCTACGTTTTCCGTAAACATGGTAAAGCTAGTAATTGTTCGGTAAACACAGTTATATAGTAACACGATAAACTTGAACAAATTAAGAGGTGTTCCACCATCTAGTTAGTTATGAACTAAAAGTTCTCTTTACGTATCTGCATACGTAACTGCTTAGTAGGTTTTACAGTATATCTTTTTCGCATAACGTGAAAGTTATTCGTATGCATGCGGCGCACATGCGCTTGTGTTAACACTAACCCTAGACCCAAAAGTAAGTCTTACATGAATTACTATCCGAAAAAATCCCTCTACAAATGAAATAGGGGACACCTAAACTAAACGGAAACATAACTTCATCAGCTAACAACAGACTGAAAAGTTTACAAAATATTAAATATTGAAAGATGGAATGTCAAATTGTTTGAGTTTCTTCCTGGTTACTACAAACTTCATACGTATTAGCAACCCGGGTTGTCCTTAGCCTAGATTGTCACGTGATATATCTGTATCTTGGAACAAATGGCGAGGATACCATACTTGGTAATCCAGAACATTGAGATAGCTAAAGAAAAAGACCAAGTCAAAAAGTCAATACTACAAGTGCAGCGGTTACCCTCGTATCAAAACTGCGCCGCTATACCCTCTTGAGAACACTGATTTACTGTAACATAATTACTAACATTTTTACAGATTAACTTTTTCTGCCTGTTCTAGAATTCTTAATCGGCCAGTAACATACAGTTTTACGGGTTTCTTGACTTCCTTGAGTAAACCAAATGAATCAGTTTGTCTTTACGTTACGTTACCTTTTAGACGTTCTAGAATTCGTAATCGGTCAGTAACATAATACGGTTTTACGGGTTTCTTGACTTCCTTGAGTAAACCAATCAATTTGTCTTTACGTTACGTTATCTTTATACCTGTAGACGTTCTAGAATTCTTAATCGGTCAGTAACATAATACGGTTTTACGGGTTTCTTGACTTCCTTGAGTAAACCAATGAATTTGTCGTTACGTTACGTTATCTTTATACCTGTAGAACGGTTTTACGGGTTTCTTGACTTCCTTGAGTAAACCAATCAATTTGTCTTTACGTTACGTTATCTTTATACCTGTAGACGTTCTAGAATTCTTAATCGGTCAGTAACATAATACGGTTTTACGGGTTTCTTGACTTCCTTGAGTAAACCAATGAATTTGTCGTTACGTTACGTTATCTTTATACCTGTAGACGTTCTAGAATTCTTAATCGGTCAGTAACATAATATGGTTTTACGGGTTTCTTGACTTCCTTGCGTAAACCAATCAATTTGTCTTTACGTTACGTTATCTTTATACCTGTAGACGTTCTAGAATTCTTAATCGGCCAGTAACATAATACAGTTTTACGGGTTTCAAACTTTCTTACTAACAACCAATCGGTTTGTCGTAAACGTTATCTTCAAGAGATCCGGCAATACCACGTTGCTCGCCAACAGAAAACAGTAAAAGACTTTAAACACTCCGTCTTTTTCTCTACACATTCAAGTTACTTGACCTCGGTTATACACCTTTGAATTCACCCTCAATTTGAAAAACCTGTGTTTATCAGCTGCTACCAGACATGGCATTCAAAATACTTGAAGTTTTCTTATTCATCGTTTTAATCACGAATGTTCCACAAATGTCTGCCATCGATTGTATTGGATCGGAAGGAAAAAAGGTACTGGTTTCTAACTCACCTAAGTATGTTTACCGAGTAGATTGGCGTCCGCCTAAAATTGTATTTGTCGAAGGAATGAGATGCCCAAACGAAGGCAAAAGCTCTTTGTTGTCGTGTGTGAAAAACCCCGGCGATGCTGATAACGACGACCTGGCTGATCATTTTCTAGGAAAGTCCACATGGTATAACGAGACTGGGCCCAAAAATACACATTTTGTTTCGACGTCTGAAAACAAGGACGGTGCTCTAAAGTGGGCAGAAACACTTTTTAAGAAATACAACCCCAAAAACAGCGACGTTATTTACATGTACAAGATAAGAGCAAATATGAATTATTACAGCGTCTGTGAGACTCTCATGAATGCCTATCATCTGAAAAAGGAAGTTCTGTACAAGAACTTAGCCAAAAAAGTTGGAGCATACTATAATGAATGGATAGTGTGTGGAGGTATTAGTGCAACCGATATTCTGGACGGTACTGAGTATGGTAGGAACCTAAAGCCCACTACAAAGCCAACTAAACAAAATTCTATTTATAATCAAAACACAAATTCCAGAGGAAACCAGTACGCCTATATACAGAGTAAGGGCATGGTGGATGATGGGAAAGCACCAGAAGACTTGTTTAAACAATGTCCGCCTCATAAGTATAACTGAAAGGTCTAAAGTTGGAACTCTATTAAAATGAATGAATGAATGAGTGAGTGAGTGAATGAATGAATGCCTTGTTCTTTTTAACTGCAATCTTGCACATCCTTATTCCAGTGCGGTGTTCGCTTTCTTTTATTTCCTTCAGTGTATTTAAAGCCAACTATTTTCTCAACAATTTTATTCAATGCTGTCTTGAAAGATAGCCAGGTTGCTTCTACATCGGGCTGGGTACTTAGTCTAATGCCCAGAAAGGTACTGGTTAATTGTGATCTTACTACTTCTTCATTTTTCAAGTTCTCCGGAGCAACTCTCTTTCTTTTTGGTGGTAGTTTTGGCGGTTTGATGCGCCACGTTACTTGGTAATTTTGGTACACAGCACGATGGCCTGAGTCAAGGGAAATTGATATATGGTATGGCATTTGACATCATGCATGCACAAGGCTGTTACGACACGTCAAAACCAGATTGATCATGGTCTTCTGAGTATAGTCTTCAACTTTTGCATTCCATCTGTACCACGTCCACTTATGTTCGGGTTTGTGTTTGACAACGGGTATTCATGACTGCATGCCATATCATTTCCAACACAGAAGTCAATTACTCTTTCACCGTCTGCATTTAGGTCCGTCCAGTTGAAAAAGTTCCGATGACATCTTCTAGATCATGTGTTCGCTGACCTACATGACCATTGAAGTCTCCAAGGATCATATCAAACAATTGTATGTCGTTCGTTGGGGTTCCTGTGTATTTTCATTGGGTTGCCTGTGCACCCACTTGCGAGGTAGCTAAGCCAAAATGGTCGACAGGATATTGTTGAAGTGTTTATTCTCTACAATTTCTGCAAGTTTCAAGCCAAAATCTTAACATTAAGAGGCAAAAAACATCAAAAAAACATTTACACGGACTTCCATATAAGGTAAGATGCCCAAATATGGAATGAGAAACGAACGACACATTTCTATTGTCAATTCTTTGATATGAATCAAATTTTCGCGATTTGGCATGCGATCTGCAAGGTCCTGAAGCGATTCAGAAAAGTCTTGTTTTAGTCCTCAGAGGGACGGCCTTGCTGAGGTGCGGTGTTTATAGTTTCAGAGTGATTCCAATAAGCCTGTTGCTGACAAAGTAGGCATCTTTTAGAGTATTCTTGAGTTTTGGGGATAAAGCAAACCAACTTCATGTTTCCATTTCTTATCTTTGATCACATATCTACAAGTTCTTCTTCTTTTCCTTTAATGGTTCCAATATTAATTGTACCTATGCGTAGGTTCTTCGCTTTTAAACAATTTCCGGTCCGAGGTCTAAATTCGTGACATCCATCCGTAGTTTGCTTTGTGTAAGTTTCTTGAGCGGTTGAGGTATCCATCTGTGGCTTGCTGGACCTGTCCAGACTTCACCAGGGTCCCTTTGGACTACCCACAGGTCGGGGGCGTTTTCCAGTCTGCACCACGAGGAGGCGGGGATGGATTTTTGCAGACCCATTGAAAAAGCTAGGGGAGTTAATTTTAGAATAAGTGGGAGAAATGAAGACATTAAGAAGATCGTTTCTGTATTGCGTGATGAGTCCATGGCATGTCTGCACAAACACATGACACTCCCCATTTTATTGCTTCAATTCAATAAGAAGGCAAATTTACGTGGCGATTTCGTCTTGGTTTCACATTCATGATTTTTGGGAGAGACGTTTACATGGAGATCGGGACGTCTGTTTAATTACGTTTTCATGAGACTTTTCTACACGGAACGACACGAAGATCTTTTCAACCCACGTCACGTCACGTCACGTCCGTGACAAACTCATCCCTAAACGAAATACACCCTAAGAAATTAATTACACACAAATTTTGGTAGATTAAAGGCCTACCCGGTAACGTAAACTAAATCATATGGTTACAAAAAGCAAGGATTTATTACTCGGGCTACCTGTGTTGCGGTCATCAAACCAGCAAGTGTGCATATTACCCAGATGGCCTTTGCAAGCAAGCATTGTTACTCGGGCTTCCTGGTATCCCGAGTGAATGATATCCATTATAGCGTCTTGTTTTTAGAGCATGTTGTGTTCGGATATAAAAATCAGATAAAACTAGAGTATTCTAGAGTATTTGCCGAATTAAAGAGGGTTATAATAATAACACTTTATTGGTGTAAAGAATTACATAAAGTTATTAGTAACTAATGTGGGGGTTACCCAAGTTTTTTTGCTCACTTTTAATTCAGAGAGTGCGCAATTCTTAATTTCCACATTTTATTGACAAAAAAAAAGAAAAACTTCATAATTAATTGCGGATTGAAAGTCAAAGGCATCTATAACCCACAGCTTCTTTTGTCCAGTTCCAGTTCTGTTCAGATTAAAGCAACTTTATTTTACGTTGGTTGCTTGTGATAAACGAGAGGCAGCGGCGCGCACTTTACGCCCCTCTCCTTCCACCAGTTTTACGGGTCTTTAAGGTGTCTCGCTCAAAATACATGCCGCGTGTGCTGAAATTTAAAAAAACTTGCTCATACTCTTGTGAGCTGTCCGTCGATTTCAACGAAGCCTTTGCAAACTTTACAAAATATATTCAGAAATATGTTAACGAGCAAACAAATTTGCCGCAAATCAAATATTATCATATGACCCGTACAGCTCTACTCGCGCGCTCTTACGAAAACCTTGGGAAAAGATGACGTGATTGGGGCCGTACGGCTTTGCGCGAGCAGGCCATAAAAACCCGTACGGCTCTGATCGTTTCCGCGCGCCATAATTTTATTTGTATTACAGAACTTTCTAGCACTTTTTATAACAGAAAAATCAATTGATATGATAAAATGCTTATTGACTGAGTTTGCTCGGGAAAGTATTTGGCTCTTGGTCATTTGTACGGACCGAACTGGGCTCAGCATGACCTCAAGTTAAATATTTTCCCGTCAGCTGGCCCTCCCACCCAGTCAATAAGTACATATTGCCAGACCAAGCGTTTTGAACATATTTGGTCATAAAAAAATAAAATTGCGAGCTGGGATTTGTCTGAAATTTCGAGAATCAGCTTGCAGAATCCTCTGATGATTTTAAAATTACCCTTTAGTCGTAAATTCTATATATTTTGTCACAAATTTTGCACAGGTTTAATCGTTGCAATCGATAAAATAAAAGCTCGTAGCTATAAGCATTTTTATGTCACTACGGGCGTCCGTCGTCTGTTGTAATGGAGTCACCTTAAACCTAAAACTCATCCGTGAGTGAGCTCGAGGTACGTCATTGATAACTATCAAAGGAGTCCTAGCATTAACCAACTGATTCATCCTTGATCCAAGGATCCTTTTATTCTCGGCTTGTTTCATTTTCTTTCTCCGCGGGTTTCGCTTGTAAAACTGGTACAACAAGGCTCCATATGTATAACAGAATACAAAGTGAACTAGCAGACATCTTGATACACATTGCTGTCCAGTTAATGTAAAGTTTAATCTGCGTCCCATGCTTGGGCGTGTACCAGTTAGTTAACACCATTGTAATATGCAGACTTGCTAAGAAGTAAACAAAGTGATAAAAAGAGTAACTATAAGGCACGGGTTCTAGATCTTTCCTTTGTCCTGATTCGTCCAAATGATTGGAATCAGCTGATTGGCTGTTCTCTACGCCATTGTCCTCTTGATTGGATACCTTATCTCTGAGCCCGCATATTAGCTTAAAAGAGGTCAGCGCTAGCCTATGAAGGCTTGTTGATAGTGGAACTACCCGGACGCTGAAATACACCAGTAAAGCTATGGTGAGTACGAGATCTATTATCGCCTGGACGTTGATGCTTGGCCTCATATCAACCTCGGATACGTAGGAAGCCAGAGGATTACACTTTTCGTTGGGATTATAAGAAAGCCCAGAAAGTGTTAAGTACATGGTAAAAAAGGTCACAGCAGCGCCCTGCAGTAATCCTGTATCGGTAACTACAGGATGAATTGACACAACAGAAGCAACTCCACACAGTACTAGATTCATGGTAATAAACGCTTTGTTCACTTTACAATTTCCAGCTTCACCAACAAAAAATATATAGAAGCAAATAACGGCCACGGCGGAAGTGAAGTAGAGTGCTGCTGTCATGGCAACGATGAGATGAAACCAAGTCTTTTTCCCGGTCACTTCCGCTCTGCGTGCGCAGGATGCGTTGCAGAATCGTGTCATGTCTACAATTAGGATCATTTGTATTACTGTGAAGAAAAACGTCCCCAGTGGACAAATGTACGTCCATACTTTACTAAACCCGAGAGGAATAAAAAATGTGCAAATCAACAGACCAAAAAACAGCCCAAACTTAACAATCCACAGCCCATTGTGAATGAGTGCCCTGGGGTCTGCATAGTTCTTCACGGCATAGAGTATAACAGCAAACAATAAATAGAACGTTGCCATGGAGAAACAGATCCTGTAGACCGCAAGGTATCCTGGGTCATGACTCATGCAGTTGCCAAGGCGACTAATCTTTTTGCAGAAGAATGGGTTGGTCTCTAGTGGATGCCTAATACTTGGAAGGTACATCAAGCAGCTTGTAATTGTACCACTTATAAAGAAAAATGTATAAATAAAGCGAGTAGACTTGCTTTGATTCAGACCTGGACAACCAGTGAAAAAAATCGCCTTCATTGACGACGCGATGAATTTCAAAAGCAATTTTAAGAGAATTGAAAAATCGTGAATGTCATCCTCGGGGTAGATAGTGGGCGCCATGACCATCCACAGGTACAGTGAAGATATCAACACACTTGTTATACTCTTTACTGTTAGAAATATCCACGACATAGTTGTCATGGTAACGGTATCCACGTGATGCGGAGATACGAACGTCGCACTGGAGTAAAGAGTGGCGAGCATGAAGATGAAATGGACAAATGAACAACTGTAAAAAGCATGATCATTATCTTCTATGTGGTTTGATAGTGTCATTCCACAGAACCTGTAATGTTTTGACTTTCTGCTTCTTAGAAACACGTAGCTCAATAACATACACAGGATAAGGCAACCAGTCAACGCATGCACATACGAACCAGGTCTCAATTCATTGTCAAAGAATTTAAACGTGTTTGGAGCGCAAAGTGTTTGTTCGTGTAAGACAGCAGACAAGGTCAGATAAAGTACATAAACTAATGCCAAGTTTGTTTGGAAAATCCTTCTATGAAGATCTACGCATCCTTGATTTCTCGAAGTCCATGCAGATAAAATGAACGAAACTATGCAAATAATGATATTTGCTGTAATAAGAACTGTATTAGTTTTGCATTTGTCTTTGAATCCATAAAGAACATACAGAAGAACAACAATGCAGGTATTTAGAATGAACAGCATTGCATTAGTTATTTTCAAAGTGCAACTCTTCCTATTCTGCTTTTCTCGTCTCGTTGATTGGCCAGCCAATAACTTGCTAAATGCACGAGAAAAATCTACCAAGAAGACTAGTTGAAGAATAGCAAAAACAAACCAGGCTAATATTTCTTGGTAACCCCAAATTGTATCAATTATACCGTGGGGTATTTGATAAATACCATAGCCTATCAGAATTAGAAGGACAGATTTTGGAAGCCAAAATCCCGTGTGGAATCCACTCCGCCACGAATTGTATTGAACCCTCACCAGTAGTATCACAAGCAAAAAGAAGAAATCCGCAGTCCCTATTCCAATCCGGAATGTAACTAGCCTTGCGATCTTGACATAACATGTATCTGTTGTATTTCCTTTGTAGCAGAGGAAATTACGATTTTCAAAAATGTTTCTTAAGCCTGGCATGGAAAAAAGGCTCGCTGAAGTCACTATGAACAAGATGATGACGAGGTATACGATGTGTGTCCCTGTCAGGTTCCCACTGCTTGGCCACCATGGTCCAATTAAACTATACAATGGAGACTTGGACGAACTTTCGTTTGGTGTCTCTTTTTCTGAGCTACTAGAGGCCTTGCTATCTTTCTGTTCTTCGGCTTCCTCCATCCTTGCAATATTAAATATCGCTGCTTTGCTATCTTTCGTAAAGCATTATATATAACTGAATCCACTCCTGGGATTTCTCTCTTGAACAATTGAGAATTGAAGAAAATAATAATAATAATGCACTTCCGAGAGATTTAGCTATAGCTTCCAAACTTGTACTTCAAAGAAAATTGTTTCTTTCTTCATGTAAGACAAGGTCGCAGTCTTTCAGTGTAAATTAGCCAAGCCATGAGATCAGTGTCCTTCATTAGCCATCCAAGCAGTTTCTTTCGCCGTCAGTGTTTATATTTACAAACAGACAAGGTATTAATTTGCCCTTTGTGTTTACAGATCAGCTCTAAATTTATCCCAAACAAAGAACTGGTATTAATTTCCTCTTGAAACCCCGGTTTTTCTTCACGCACAAGACGTAAAATTCAGTGTTGGCAAGTTGGTTTACAGTGTTTGAATTGAAATTTGCGAAAGATTAAGTTAATTTAAAAAATGTTTTTCGTTTGGGGCCAAACAGCTGGTCACCTGCTGTAAGCAAGACACACATCACGGCAGGTAGTCAAGGTCTTATATCCAAAGACCAGCAAAATAAGTGTTTATTGAAAATCTTTAATCTTTCCCTTCTTCAGGTAATTAATGATAAAAATATTGTCGGCGTGGAAGTGCATTTAGGCTTAGATACAAAATTCTAATTCCCGAAAATGGGCTAAAATTTCTTCCAGAATTTGTCCAAAGAAGTTCTAAAATTCTTTCAAAAATCTCTAAAATTCTTATTGAAAAACTTTCTAAAATTTTCGAAAATTCTTCAAACGGTATATATACATTTTCATAGCATACCAAAAGCATCATGAAGATATCAGAATGACTGATAACCATAAAAACAAAGAAGAACATAGTTTAATTACCAAAGCTGCCAAATAATTATCAGCAGATTGTTATGACGGTCACCAAAAGAATAAAGAAAGGGCGTTAGCATAATTTTGAGGGAAACCGCTGTCTGTTTGCACTGCAGACACTACTGCCTCATGTTCGTCTGCGGTAACACAAAATAAACGCTTTTGCGACGTTTTTGCTTGTGTAAAATTGTCAGCAAAGTGTCGTCTTGAAGCTAAATATTTCTCTACATTTCTGACAAATTTTACTTACTGTCTAAAATTCCCGAGATTTTCTAAAATCTTTTTTGGTGTATAAAATTTTCAACAAGTTTCCGGAATTTCGTATCAGTCTAAGCTTAAGTGCATTTATTAAAAGACTTTGATTGGATGCGTTATTTTCAGCATGAAACGTGCACTGAGGAGTGATCGAGTAAAGGTGATCAATCAGCATCAGATCAGACTTGTTCTCAGTAGCCGTTCTCTGACTCGCGCTGTGGTTCATGGGAAGGATTTCGTGAGTTTGCGGTGTATCAAGGGAAGGAAGAAAACCCCCCTTCTTCCCATACGGCTCTCACAAGATATGAATAAATCCTTGCAGTAGAATTCCTATGTTCGATCTGAAGATTTTCAGCTATAAATCTCCTTGTAATCGGAAGCCTTCAATTCAAGGCTAGAAATTGAGTCTTTTTAACTCCCATTGCGATTCACAATCATTTTGGAGACAAATTAAATTGAACCAAAATGGGCGGAAAATAAGAAGCAAATATACACTAGCTACAAAAGGTAGATTTGATGCTGATGAGTTTTGTCTGGACAACTGAAAATGGAGAAATGGTTTAGCAATCGCATAGCCTATATCACTATATGGTTATTCTTTGCCGTTTGCAAACATCAGTCAATTCAGTTTTAGACCGTTTTAATTAGTGCTTACCATTTATCGGCACAAAATTAAAGTTGGTAGCCTGCCTACAGGCTCTCCAGGGGGAGAGGGAGAGGAGGGGAGAGAGGAGAAGAAAGAGGAAAGGAAGGGAGAGCCACTCCCTTCCTTTCCTTTCCCCTCCCCTCCCCTCCTCTCCCTCTCCCCCTGGAGAGCCTGTAGGCAGGCTAAAAAGTTGGTTTCAAATCTACTGTATTGCGTATGTCATTTAAAGAGGGTCTCAATGGGGGTATAACTTTGACGGTTGACGGTTACAATTTTGCCTTTTTGACGGCTGACGATACTGTAAGAAATTCGGTGTTTTGACGGTTAACGGTTTATTCTACTCTTTGACGGTTGAATAAGCCAATTAAGTATTACTAACCAATAGTTAACCATCAATTTTTATGAAATTACATCGCTAGTTGTTCCTGTTGCAACTGCATGCTTGCCTGTTTCTTGTATTATTTTGTATCATTATTTGTTTATTGTATTTGACTAAAAATAGAATGAATATACTGTATTAGGCGAAATTCGATATGGTATATATTAGGGGTGGTTCGAACCACAGAAAATTGCCACTTAGCTTAGGTCTACTAGTACTTTTCCTTAAGAAACTACAGTCACATTGTTGCATTTCTCTCTAAATGAACCTTTGGTAAATGCTGGTGAATTGTGGTTTTATCAAAACCCTTCAAAAAATCTTTTTAACGAATGTTGATTTTGAGACAGAAAAAAGAAGGAAAAAAAAAAAAAAAAAAAAAAAGATGGGCCCTAGCCGGTTTCGAACCCGGCTCTTACATCTGCTCATTTGCTTCACAGTTCAAGGGTTTTCCAACTGCGCCACGGGATCGCTTAATTTGCACAACAATAGATAGCCAATTCACAGGATACACTAGGTTATTTTGTCCTTCAAATCCCTCAGTAGACCAGTTAGCCTAGTGGTATGGTTCAGTCTTCTATGGCCTAGGATCCGACTGTTTCCTCCCTCTTTGACTGCGAAGCTCGCTGCGTTCTACCGGATAGCGCGGAAGGGGCTGAAATCTCCATCCTATACGTAACATGCGATGATTCAGCGATTTGTCTGGATGCATGGTCCGATTTTTTTGTTTTGCATTAAATTAGCATACTAATTTCTTTGGGTAACGGGTTCGAGTCCTTCCTGCGCCAACAACTTTTCTTTTTTCCTTCTTTTTTCTGTTTTTAATGGATTCTATTTCTCTTCTCTAATTTTTTCTCTGCTTAAAATTCAGGTTTCAGCGAAGAAAACTACATAAACTCTTTACATGATGATGCTTCCAAATTTTGCGTAATTAATTAGAAAAACATGTACATTCCTTGAAATAAGAGTTCTAAAAAATGTTGATTCCACTTTCAAAAAGCCAGCGGACCTCTGATACTTATACAGGTCGATCATTCTGAAGTATTCCCTAATCCCAGCCGAAAATGGTGGAAGTCGAAGCTCCCCTATTAATATGTTTGTGACGAGCCAGCAGTTCTGGACAATATGAAGTTTAGTATGATTTTTATAAAGTTTTACAGGGAACGGTACTGAAAAAGTGAAATTGTTATAACGTCTTGATCAATTGTTTCAGAGTGTATTTGACGGTTAATTTTTTTGACGTTTGACGGTTCAAATTTCCCTCATTTGACGCTTGACGTACGGCTAAAATTTAGGCCGTTTGACGGTTAACCCCATTGAGACACTTTAAAGGTTACGAGACCGAAACGTGGATTAGTTCATGCTCAGTTTAGTTTAGCTTACTTGCTTTTCAATTCCTTCCTACGAAGGCAGGCCGGGGCACCAAAACAGTGCTTTTGCGTCAATTTACAGTGGGCCCTGTAGTGTCCGGCCGTGAATTGAACCCCGCCCGCGCCTTCGGCGATCAACTGAGTCTACCAGGCTACGTAGCAGCTGCGAAGGGAAAAACGTTTGTCAGAAGAAAACTTGTTTGTTTGAAGAACCGAATAAAAATATGGTGCATCAGAGTAACTTTATTCTTGAGTTTATTCCGCCCAAATATGATGTTCTAGAATTCATTCCCTTACCTAGATTTGGAATATAGCTTGGTTAGTTTTATCGACTTGAAAACGATGCAAATTAACTCATCGTCAAATAGCCTTTCGGCCTAAAGTGAGGCCGGTTTCTGTGATACATTCACCGAGGGCGCAGCCGAGCAAGCCATTTCAAAGTGTGTGTTGACCAGTGTAGTATATCAAACTTGAACAACCCGCTGTTCTCCTGTAATACTGATTACAATTACGATATTGTAAGAGGATAAGAGTCTACATACTTGATCATCGATATGTTTTAATTAATAAATCGAATGCTTTACACAAGGCTGTGAAACTGACAATTTGTTTGTTTGTTGTGAAGTGTCTTGTCAGTAATGATTAGTTCACCTAAGATACATTTTGATTGCAGAGAATCATTTAACTATAAGTGAACAAACCAGATTTATTTTTTTACATTTAATTGTTCATAGTACAGCTGTGCGTACTATTTTTTATTACAAGTCTTTTGCAGCAATAGTCTAAATTATCGTGCTGAACAATCAGAAAACTAAATAAATAGATGAATTGATATATTCACAATGATAAAAAATTCTAAGATTGACTAAGATCTCAGGGTCCCATATAATAACAAGATAGTCTAGCTAATATCGTTTGAATATTTGTCAGCTTTATCCGTATATCAGCTGGTGATCAACTTATTTATTCGTTTTATTTATTTATTCATTCATTTGACTTTGCACATTGCAAAATACTAGTAATACAGGCACCCTGGCACCTAGCGCTTGCGCTCCTCTTGACCAGCGCCGAGAATAAGAGGAACGTTTGCTCTGGGTACCAGATTGGTCTCAACTGAATTCAACTAAAGGTTCCTTTTTGCATGAGTCACTTATGACGTTATGCTATGGCTTATAATTTTCTAAAAAAACCTCTGATTTTTATTAATATTACAATAAAAATAGCGTTTAATCCATATTGCAAAGATGGCAACATGTAATGTGGTATAAATAATGCTATGGTAAGAGAATCCGTACTAAATGAATTTGTTATTCTATATTCTCATATTCTCATTAACTAAGCTTTGCTTCTATCTATAACTAATGATATACAAATATTGAACGACTTACAGCCATTCAATTAAACAATGCCAAAGTTTAAAAAGAAATGTATTGAATGTGGGGACAATGTATACATCTCTTTGCTCGTACCCACAATCCATACATTTCTTTGCCCGTACCCAGTCCCCTACTCGGACAGGAAAGTCGGCAATGATTAAAATTTTTTACCGTTTTTTTTTGACAAATGGAAAGCACCCTAGAATTAGGCTCTTTTTTTTCTATTTTTTTAGGCCCTGTTTAGGATGGCGCATACCTAATCCTAGATTCGCCCTTGTATCTACACAGCAAAGTAACACTGCTGCTACATACAACTACTAGATTTTCTATAAAGAAAATTAGAAACACTAAACTTCATCCCTAACCTCCCCCCACAGGTGAATCTTGGGCTTCCTGTGGTAATGCAGTCCCCCCCTCTCTCTCTCTCATCCCCAGTTTCTCTCTTTTTCTGTTACCACAGGAAACCCAATAATGGAATTGCCTACAGAGGATGCTACTTGAGCCCAAGTTCCATTAGACCTGTTGTGGTGCATTATGCTTCTCCGTCTCTTGTGGTGGTTGATATGGATATGGTGGTGGTGGATTAGTTTGGGGGCCTTGGAATTGTGGATTATAAGGCTCATTTGATTGAGTTGGGTATACAGGTGGTCCTGGATATGCTGGAGGGGGAGTTTCTGGAACATCACCTGCAGGATCTCCACTTGAAGATGGGGGATATCCACCTTGGGACTGTTGTGGGAAGCTGCTGCTAGGTGGATAGTTACCACCAGCTGGAGGTTGATAGCTTCCTTGTGGCTGTTGTGGGTAGCTTCCAGCAGGAGATGGACACGCTGCTGCCAGGTTGAGGTGGGTAATCACCTGCTGATGGAGGTCCAACTTGCTGCAAAGGGTGTTGGGGTGCAGATGCCTGTGGTTGGTGGGTTAAAGTAGTTACAGCACGGCTTTGTTCAAAGCCTGCATAATGTCTATGCATTCTTATGCATCTCCAACATATTATAAGACAAGTGATAGCTATGATACAAGCAATTATGCTAACTATTATGATCCAATCACCTGTGATGGGAAAAAAAGGAAAAAAATGTTTTTTTACAGCTACTGAAATTAAGAAGAAAGGCCACTATGGAGCAAGATAACATGACTGTTGTGGGGGAGGGAGGTGGGGAAAAGATTGAACTGATGATGGGAGGAGAAGTGGTTATCAGTGGAAGTTTAACTGTAGCTCACTTACTGCTTGAATCTTCAACTTCTGAATGTTCACTGGAATCTTCAACTTCAATGAATTTAGCCTCAAAGCCAACTGGTGAACTTGAAACAAAGTAGTTGTCAGTATTTGCCTTAAATTGGATCCGTAGTTTCTGGCCAGTAGATGTTACTTTTGTAGAAAAATATATTTTACTGCAAAACTGCTTCAGCTGTGGGTGGGAGGAAGAAAACTGTTTTTATCTATGATTATTAGTGTTTCATTTTAGAACATGTGTAAGAATTTTTGTCCAGGCGACGTTTGAACTCTGGCCCTGCCCACAACAGATGTATGCTTACTTGAGTAAAAGAACGAAAACTTCGTCGAAATTTATCCGAATTTTTGTTACTGAAGCTCCGCGCCATCTGGAATGTGTGCATTAGAGCTAGCTCTGGAAATGGTAGCCACTAAGGTTTGAAATACCAAAATCCAACTTATAACAATTTAAGTAGTCCAAGGTTATTGCAATGTTGCGCGCAACAGAACGTGTGTTAACCCGCCTGCAACAGGCGCGCGCAATGCCCCAGAAAAAGCTCGGTTGTACTTCTGTAGCTGTTGCGCAAAACGTTGCGCGATCTGTTGCAAGGTTAGTATGGCTTCAGAAAAAGAACTCGTTTCTACTTCTCTAACTGTTGCGTGCACCTGTTGCAGGGTCGGACACACGCACGATGCATGTTGTGTACAATGTTACAAGCTACAGGGAAAATAACATCTTGTGTTCTGGGTTTCTACAAATTAAGCAATAAGCCTCATTAACAATAGCCCCAGCGCAGGTCGCATGAGACTATGTATAGGATAATTCGTCAGGCAAAGCAGTGAATCACTTGAAAGATTTCATCATGTAATGAAAGCACTGTGAAAGATTTAAAAGGTTTACTTTTTGTGTTATTATAGTTTCTAGGCAGAAATGACATTTCCCAATATTTTGAATACGACAATATAAAAACTTGCGCGAGTTTGGCATTCTGCATTACGAGATTCTCTTTGGAGTTTTCGGAGATACATTTTGACGAGATCAGTTATAATTCAATTTCTCGTCTACTTACACAATTAAACTCAAATCGACCATGTAACTAACAAATTTGGTGTTAATATTGAAGAACAAACGCGTACATGTAAACAACTACGAGCTTTGTTTTAAAACGATATGAGCTAAAAGTATCAATCCAAATTTTAAATCACCTTAACTTATAAAATAACTAACCTTTGCTGATGTCTCCATCTGATTAGCTCTAGGGATATTCCTGAAATAAGAAACGGGGATTCCAACTGAACATCTTCAGTGAGGCCGATCATTTCACTTTGGAACGGAATTAATAAAAATCCATAAGTAATAGCGTACGTAACGGCTTGAAGCTTGCTGAACTCAAAATAATCATGGAAATTTATTGATCCCTCTTCAATCGACTAGATTTTGATTGGTTCTTCTATCTCCCTGGGGAATTGGGACAAATTGATAGAGTAAAACAATGCAGACAAGTTCGTTGTTCCTGAAAACTTATTCTTTTATTTTCTCTTTCTATTTATTTACAAAACAGCTATTTTTTGATAGCTGGACTCTGATTGGTTCATTTCTTTCCCTGGGGAGTATTAGCATTACAATGAAACTTCGCCGAATAGACTACCCCGATTAGTCATTAAATTTATTAAGTGTCTAGGTAGCGCAGCGGTCTAAGGTGATATCTAAAGGTATGGATTAGGGTCCGGATATCGTCTCCCTCCCTGGCCTTCGGGCTAAGATAACTGTAATATGTAGCACCGGGATAGCGTGGATGGGGCCGAAATCTTCATCCGTAACGTAAGTCGATTCGATGTCTCAGCTTCTCAGAATGTCTCGGGAGAATCGTCCCAAAATTACATTTTCTTTTTTTTTTTACAGTTATTCATTCAGTCTGTTATTTCATTTCCGGGGGGTGCTCCTTAAGGGGTTACAGGTTCGATCCTCGTCGACGCCGGGTTCTTTTCTGACTTCTTTTTTTCTTCATTTTTTCCGTTTCTTTCCCAAGCTTTAAGTTAAAATTACATCTTTTTGAACTTGTTTTTAAATGTTTGGTGTTTTTAATATCTTTTCTGATAAATTTCATTTTCATTTTTTATTTTTAATTATAATCATTCATATATCTCACTGCATTGTTCTGTGGGGTGCATTTCCTAGACATTACAAATTTCTTTCTTTTTTCCCCTCTTTTCCTTTTCTTTTTTCGAATGTCTGGACGTTTTTCCCTATTTTTTTTCTTTTTTTCGAATATCAGGACTTTTTTTCTCGCAAGTGATAATATTTTTATTTACTTTTAAATACTTATTTAAATAATAAAATTGGAAACCATTTCTTACAAAATTCCTGACTTACATTAGAATTTGTCCCCGTAGCATGAATTCAAATCGCTTTGATTTGATTTTATGCGTCAGGTAGCAAATACATACAATTATTTTATCCTACACTAAGTCCACAACATAGAAAATACATCAAAATGGCAATGTCTCATGGGAAGAGACAGTTGAATACCGCCGAATGTACAACGGCTTTCCTGCTTTCTGATTGACTGCATTTCCTATGGTGTGGGATAAAACACGACATAATGCCTGGTTCACGCTAACGACGCAAGACGACGCAAGACAATGGAAAACCACGCAAGACCACGTACGATGACTCAACACAACGCAAGACAACGAAAGACGACGCAAGACGAAGCAAGACAACGCAGGACGACGCAAGACAACGAAAGACGACGCAAGCCCGCGCAAGAAAAATAAAACCTTCCGTTCTTTTGCGCTAGCATTTATGCTTGCATCGCTACTTTTACAAGTGAAAACACGAGCTTGGCGTTGTCTTGCTTCGATAGTGAAAACCAGGCTATCGTTTTCACTGTTCTCCGATTGTGTTGTATGTGCCACCTGATCGACGTACACCAGAACGTTCCATTTGAACACGCAAATAGGGGTGAGGGGAGGAGAGGGATGAGGGAATCAAAGAGGTAACAAGCTATCCCTATATTTTAATTTGCCATGATGTTTGAAAAAATCAGTCATTTTGAGAGCATTTCTAACAGGATATATTTGGCTTCCAACCTGGAAATGACCGTTACTAGACATAATCCACAGATAATCAGACTGGGAAGCCTGTGGCAGCTGTGCTTGTGAAAGAGTGTTGCCCCGTGAAAGATTTTAGTTGCTTGTGAAAGACTTGTGTACTGTGAAACTTTGTTGTGTTCTGTGAGAGATTGTTGTGTTCCACGAAACTTTGTTGTGTTCAGTGAAAGATTGTTGTATTCCACGAAACTTTGTTGTGTTCAGAGAAAGATTGTTGTGTTCCACGAGGCTTTATTGTGTTCTGTGAAAGATTGTTGTGTTCCATAAAACTTTGTTGTGTTTTCAATTGTGTTTTGCCCCTGTGGGCCAACTAGGGGTTAAAGAACTGTGCGCGCGCAATCGCAAATCTAAACAAACCAGAATGTCGCAGAATACCCTGGTCGCTTCCTCTCCCCCCACTAGAGGGCCAGAGGCCCAAAGCCGGTGATGAAGATGAAAAATGTTTTTCTTGACTTCTTTAATGCTTTTGTCCATAAATTAAGCTTACCTTTTGCTTCCCCAAAAATAAAGAACCGATCCCATATAGAATACAAATACGCTGTGTTTCACAAATGGGGCCCGCTTTGACGGCTAGCTTCCGTTTCGGCAGCTTGCGCGACCGAGTAACGTCACGATAAAATCTCCCACACGACACAGGTAGCCCATACCAATAATCAATAGCGTGAATACCATGAAATGCACAAAACGCCCTCTCTGAAACAGAGCCTGGGGTGCCTGCATGTGGCATCATATACAACCTTGAAATTTGTTTGCCTGTGTCAAATTCTATTTTCATCTCATTTCTTTCCCCACATACAACACTCATTCTACTAGGCTCAATAACGGCTACAGCTTATGTTGGACTCACGACACGTGGTCTACATTAAATGCTTCCTGTAGGCTATTTGCTGCATTCAGTGAACTGCATCGTTTTCAAGTAGATGAAATTGACCAAGCTATATTCCTAATCTACAATCATGGACATATCTGTTGGTACATTCAACCCAGTTTGTTTAACAATATTTGCATGTAGTTGGACAGAAGTTCATAAGAAAGTCGTATGAAGCCCGTGTTTAGATGGGAACTCTATATGGTTTGAGCCCTCCCCCTTCCCCCACCCGAGCAATGTTGGTCCAATCTGCATCGACCGGGTCGTTGGACAGTGCTCAGAACGCCACACAACATTGTTCGAGGGGGGAGAGGGGAGTAACACAATTTCATGCGCAGTGCTTAATGAGTTTGGAGTTCCTGTCCCGAATGAATACGTCACTGATTGTAGATAAGGGACAATACTAGAACATGATATCTCAGGCGGGATAAACTCAGATCACGGCTCTAATCGCATCATATTTTTATTTCTTCCAAGCACGTTTTCTTGCTTTGAAAACAACTTATGTGATAAAATGCATGGTAAAAACCAGAAATGACCGATTTTTACAAACCAAAGTAAAACCACACTGCAATCTATGTGACTGGTGAAACAATTTCCAGCTGTCGACAATACAGCTGCACCAGTCTCATCAGCATCGATCAATATCGCAGTTTTTTTCTTCTTTCTTTCCTTCCTTCCTTCCTTCCTTCCTTCCTTCCTTCCTTCCTTCCTTCCTTCCTTCCTTCCTTCCTTCCTTCCTTCCTTCCTTCCTTCTTCCTTCTTTCTTCCTTTCTTTCTTTCTTTCTTTCTTTCTTTCTTTCTTTCTTTCTTTCTTTCTTTCCTTCTTTCATTCATTCATTCTCTCTTTCATTCATTCATTCTTTCTTTCTTTCTTCCTTCCTTCCTTTCTTTTTTCTTTCCTTCCTTATTTTTTCTTTCTTCTCTTTTAGCTTCATTTCTATTCTTTGAGTTAATTTGTATTTTTCCTGATTATTCTCTTTCATTTTATTACTTCGATTCCCCTTCTCTTCTCTTTCCCATTATTTTTTCCTCTGCATGATTCAGCTCACATTTCCTCTGACATGCTGATCTACTTTTCAGTTTCTTTGATTTTTCCTTTCTTTTGACTCTTTTACCCCTTCCTTCGTTTACTAAAATTGTGCTAATGAAAAATGCTGCCATAGAAATATTAAATGTAAATGACACTATTCATACAAGCGAACACGCTGACACCAGCCAGCTACCATGAATAAACGCTCATTTTAGCCAAAATGGACTCGAACAGCTGGCATAAAGCGAAAATAAAACGAGTGCCCCGTACACCAAA
The DNA here is from genome assembly GCA_029948255.1 of Telmatactis stephensoni. Taxonomy (NCBI): domain Eukaryota; kingdom Metazoa; phylum Cnidaria; class Anthozoa; order Actiniaria; family Isophelliidae; genus Telmatactis; species Telmatactis stephensoni. The sequence continues at coordinate 226,943 of JALIZF010001426.1, forward strand.
TCTTCTGGTCTTCATCCAAATCATTGAAAATTGCTTTTATTACTTTCTGTACAGCCCTTCTTTTCGTGTCCTGTAGCTTTTCCACAATGTACTCGCCCGACTTGGCTAAAACTCAACCTACGCGGAAATGTTTGGAATATTTTCAGAAAACAGTACAACGAGCTATCCAACCAGGCTGTCATGAGACAATGCCAAATGAATAAGCTTTTGACAGCCCAGTCGTGCAGTCAGGCACAATATTCTTGCATCAGAATAATATTAATTTGCCGCATAAACAGTATCAGTCTGGATTCCTGTCCAATCAGACTAATCCACGATATTTGGCGCGCGGCGAAACTTTCTACGCATGCGTATTCAATTGTTTATTTGAGACGCCGGTGGATAAATCATGGAAATGATTGAAAGTAGATTTATTACGTCGATTTATGTTCAAGGGACATGAACTGAGGAATTTCAAGTTACTATGAAACTAAGGTTCACTCCAGGAGTAATCTGTGTGGTTTGTGTGCTTGGAAGTAGGGTTTTTGCTCAACCACCAGATCAGTGCTTCTGTCAGGTAAGATACATGAACTCACGTTGGAAGAATTCCGATGATTGCAGTACGTTTTAACACGGTTTTGCACAAATATCTGGAAATATTTTATAAGAATTTGTAAACATTGTCAAACAGATATTGGATTAGTGTCTCTTCAGGTTAAAATGGTTTTCCTGTCAAAAATATATGGATGTAAGGTTACTTGTGTGAATTTGGTGTCGTGCACTGGTAGCAAAAGTCAGATTTTACAAATAAGCTAGGACCACATACATTAAATTTTGTTTTGTTTTCTGTTTAGTTTACGTTATCTGACATTGTGGATTTTTCATCTAACGAATGTTCGTCTTTTATGGTTTAAACACACGTATTTTTTCACGATATCGCTACTTTATTGAGCTTCGTAAGTTTATAATGATTCCGTTTGAGGAGTGAGCTTATTCCAAATTAAATGAAAATTTAAACAGATTGCATGTACTGTCTAGACCTGCGATATTTTGCTAACTTTTTATCGATTATAATGATAGTATGCTTCCAACAACTGTTTCAAACATTTTTATCTTATCTATTTATATTTGTCTATTTATTTTGTACTAATAAACAGTGTACATGTACATGAATTCTTCGCCACAATAATTTTCAGATTAAAAAATATCAGGAATTGTTCCTTCCAAATTATAGACGCATAATTTTTTTGTACTTGAAACTGACCTTCATTGCATTTTCAATGCTCAATTGATAGTTACAATATTGTTGTCTAACTGCTTTAAAATATAAGAATTTTTGTCTTTTTATAAAAGCATACGTAAAATGTAAATCATGATATTTTTTTATTTGAAATGCAGGAATAGTACTTCAGTCAATATTTCAGTGAAGCTATCTTCTAAATAGAAATAGAATTTCAAATTGAACTAATAAATATTTTTAGTAATTTATTCACATTTTCAATATGTTGCTGATTCCAAATACACCTGCTTGGCTGAGAATGTCTTCCTTTTTGTTGAATTTTTAATCTGCTATTTGACTAAAACTCAGGAATCAAGTCAAATCTACCAAATATCAGGTCCATTACAGATCAAATTACTTCTTTATTTATGCATGCAGTTCAAGCGATGCTGAACCAGTGAGCCATACAGAAAGTGCCAAATACAGTTCTGTTTACACGTTATCTTGTCATCTATATTTTAATGAATTCTATTGTATTCTGCTTGTTTGATGACTTGGAAGTATAATATGTATTTGTCTAGTGCAGTATATATCGGTATAAAGGGACATATTATGGCAGATTTTTGTGGGCACTGCTTTTGAATGATAAAAGATTTCACTTCTGGATCCCATGAATCTATTATATTGATAATAAAGATTACTGTGGTTGTGAAATCCCTCTTTTCAGTTTTTGCCTGTTTTGTGCATATTGAACTAGCTTGTTCAAATGGTTTTGACCTAGGGGAAAATACATGAATGATTCAATCTTTCTATGTGTCTAACAGATGCATAGCTGTGATTAAAATGTGGTGTGAACAAAAAGTACGCCACAAGACAAAGTCAAGTGCCAATGACTGTAATTTTTCTCACCACATTTTGATGTCTTCTGTGCAACCTTTTAGAGTACAGAATGTACAAAAAATGGAATTATAATATTTTTCTATATACAGTAATAAGTCAACTTTTTAAAATATTCATAGGTAAAAAAGGTCAAACATTAATTCCCAGCTTGGGTCAAACATTGAGCTTCTCTGGGTCTAACCAGGGAATCTCTGGGTATCTGTTCTATTTTTACAAGTTTGGGTATTACAGATCTCCCAAGTAAAATAGAACAGATTCCCAGTTTAGACCCAGGAAACCCCAAGTTGTGAATTGATGTTTTTTCCCTGTGATTTTACCAGAATAATGTCTTGCAAAATACTGTATTCTGTGATGTCATCTGTGCATCTTAATTCACCCATGGTTCTTTAAACCAGTGAGCTAGCTAGAGTGCACATGATAATTATTATGCCAATGTGTAGTTGGGCTATTCCACATGAGAGTTGATAAAAGCAAAAACAATTAAATGCTTAGTCTGCATCAAAAATGCATTTTAATATAGAAAAAAAATTGTTAGGCATGTAAGAAAGATTAAGTCGGTGATGATAAGACTGATTCCTATATCAGGGGGAGTCCTCAATGTCGACAATTGATAAAATTGACAAATTTGCTTAAAAAATTGGCCTTTTCTGTGAAGAAATTGTGTAAACTTTGAAAAAAATTTTTGCTGCAAAATCTTCTTTATTTGTGAATGAAATTGGCCTAATTGTGTCTCCGAAGAATGAAACTATGCATAAGCCAATTTAGTTTACTCAAAATACCTAAATAGAGAGGGTTTTTGATGGCATAGAAATAGCATTCCCAAAAATGTCATGTCCGCAACAATTTATTGTCATGTCCGCAACACACTGTATTCCTAATAAATCCATAGAAACAAGCAATATCAATTCTTTCATTTTGGATTTATATAGTGCAGTTAGTATAGAGTTTAGGCAGTATAAACACTTTTTTTGAAAACTTTCAAGTTCACAGGATTTTAGCTTTGTTCAAGAGTAACTTCAAACATGGTTGTTTTCCATGTCATGTCCGCAACACGTCATTTACACATTTTTTCTCTTAATATTCAAAAGTCAACCAAAATGTTTTTATGCTAAAATCAAAGGGACAACCAGGAGTATTGATTGGATGAATTTCATTTGATTTGAAAAACATCTGGGTTGAACAGCCATTTATTACACTAGGTATAACCTCTGAAAGTCACGTCCGCAACGTGGAATTGCCCAGTTCCAGAAAATACATGTATCCACACCCCCACCGTGGAGGGAATTGGAAATTCTGGAGAACAGGGGAGATCAGAGAGAGAACAAAATTACAGGGTTTGTATGTAAGAAAATTGAAGTTCCAGAGAATGGGGGAGGGGGGGGGTCCATTTTCAAATTCCCTTGATCCTTGGTAAGGGTATGGATATTTTCTGGAACTACACAATTAATACCATTAATGTGTAGGGGCACAAAGAAGACAAAGTGACTTACACTAAGGGACATTTTCAGACTGTTAGAGTACTATTAACCTGGGTTGTGTTTTATTGTTAAAATTTAAAAATGTTAACGATGTCCACTAATATAATTTAGCATTGTTTTGACATTTCTAACTTAGTCAAACACTCAAGTAGTACATGTAGGAGTCTTCCCAAATACAGTGTATATGCACGTATATTTTGTCAAAAATGTTCATTCCAATTATTTTTCATAAATGTTTCAGTTAACTGGCAAGATAGAAGAATGTTGTTGTGATGTTGAAACAGTAGACAAGATAAACAAAGACATCTATCCATTAATTAGAGAAATTATTAAAAGAAGTTACTTCAAGTTCTTTAGGGTAAGGGAATCATTATTGTGTAGTATACTGGGGGGCACACTAAGGGTACTTTTTAGGTAGGGGTGTGCTGCCGGCAGCTCCAAACCCTGAACCTTTCCCAGACCTAAAATTTTGATTTTCAATATCCTATTCCAAACTAAAGATTTATAAGATGATGTAAACTGATTAGTGGGGCTACTAGGGCTATGGAAACCATATCCTATCTCAGACCAAAACAATACCCTATCTGAAACTAAGAAGTCAAAAAATGATACCCTACCCCAGACATAGGAGCTGAAAAACCATACCCTACTGGTCGGCACATACCCATTTAGCATATATAGTGGAGTACCCCCTCTCCCCCCTCCCTCTGGCCCTCCCCACTCATGAAGACTGATTAAGGCCCCAATATGTACATTTGTAGAAGACAAGGAGAATTACAGGAAGCCCAAGTGGGAAAGAGAAGGAGAGCTACTTTTGAGTGCCTGGTTACTGCCCTTATTGATTATACAGTATATGACTATTATTGAATACTCAGTGTATTTTTATGAAATATTCATGACTTCACATATCTTGTTTTAAAATACAGATTAAGTTAGATAGGCCATGTCCATTTTGGTCAAGCAGTGGACAATGTGCAATGAAACATTGTAGTGTTTCACCTTGCAAAGAGGTATGTCAAATTGTCAATATTGTTTTGTAATGTCTGTACATGTAGCAGTTAGTGGTTTTCATATGAGTGGGAAATTGACCATACCATACCATGACCATGTCATTGCCGTGATGTCTATAAAAACATTCAAAATTCCTGTTGTAACCATACAGTGCGGTGACCATGTCATTTCCCCAGTCATATGAGATCTGCTCTAATAAATTGGGAGTGCATAAAATTATTAATTTTGAGTGGGGGATTTCCTTGTCTTTTACTGCATGACAACTAGGCCATAATTCCCACTTCATCCATCCATTCAAAATTAATTTACACATGCATGAATATTATGACATGTTGATGTCTGTCTATGTCTGTGTCTCTCTGTCTCTGTCTGTCTGTCTGTCTGCCTGTCTGGCTGGCTGGCTGGCTGGCTGCATCACTGTCTGTCTGGCTGCCTGCAACTGTATTTTATAAGTGTATCAGCTTATAATAACGTGAATGTCTGGCTTGATATTTCAATTTGTTTATAGGATGACATTCCAGAAGGAGTGAAATCTGAGGTATGACTTGTCATTCATGAGATGAAATTAATTCATTTTTTATGCATGCATACATTCATTCATTCATTTGCTAATGTTTGTTCATTCCTTTGTTCAGTCATTCATCTATCTATCTAGCTATCTATTGATTGATTGGTTCATTCATTCACTCATCAATCTTTTCCTTCCTTCATTCATTCATTCATTCGTTCATTTGTTATTCATTCATTCATCTATTTATCCATTCTTAATTTATCATTCATTGTTACTTTTAATTATTAATTTCAGGGAAAAAGAAATAGAAGTGTAAATAAATATAGTAAATCGAAAAATTCTGAAAGTAAAAGTAGAAAAAAGGTTGGTTAATGCATGGGGAAAGAATATTTTGTTAAAATATTCTTGAAAAAATAGAATTAAAATTAAAAGTTATCATGTTGAGGTAATATGGCAATGCAGATACCTCTGTATAACTGTTATTGACAATGTAAGCACTTGTTTAAAAACTTCCTTGTTTATCACTGCTGCTCAGTGTTGAAATATCTTTAAGATGCAGCTTCTTCAAAAACATTTTTCTGTATATCAGGCCTTTTTGAATGTTGAAGGCAGTTGCTGTAAATAGTTGTTGTTGATTGTATTTTTTGTTACAGTGCAAAGCCCAAAAATATGACCAGTTATAATGTGTTCACTTTCTTTTGAAAGAGCATCATCTAATCAGCATCCAAGGATTCTCTTATCTTATCGTTTATCTATAAGCACTATTTGGAGCATTTGTGAGACAAAAGTATGCAAATACATTAACACTGGTCACAGTTTTGAGCTTCGTGCTGTAATGCATTTTCCCATAGTAAGGAGGTTGTTTTGAAAAGGTTCTAATCAGCAAACTTTGCTGGTTATATTAGCAGCAGTCTAGGGTTATTTTGAAGTTTGCATCTAATACATATTACATGTTACTTGTCTCAAGCCATAAATCCTTTTTATTACCAGGGTGATGATGAGGAAACGTGTTCAGAACCGGATAACAGTACACTTGGTGATGTTGACAGCACAATCAGGTAAATAAAATAATGTCAGTGTCAAAGTGGGCATTCCTGTAAGGTGTACACATAGATCTAGATCACTGTATGGTCTCATCCAAATCACAGTACATGTAGGGACATCTCTTCAAGATGAACAAATAGTTCCCAAGCAGCTCTAGATGTACATTGTATACACAAAGGTGAATGCAAACACCTTCCTCCAAATATTAAAAGCAAAAAGTGACTTTCTGTTGAGCTATGGGCTAGCAGAGAATTTATGTTCAGCTATCCTAGCAGCTTGTGCACAGTGTTGTGAAAACCATGCTACCTCCCTGGCAACGATGGGCACACTGTGTAGGATGGCCACTCTGTGTAGATGTTTATTTATATGCAGTATTAAATTTACATATTAACTACTATGTTGCATTGTAGTGATCATGACAAGCTTGCTTTTGAATCATGGCATAAACATGATGATGTTGAGGTAGACTTTTGCCAGCTTGATGGTGAGTTGATGGAAGGGAAAAATTTGCTTGCCTTTTTAGTACTGTACATAACATAAGTACTTTATTTATAGAGGGTAACACTTAACAGTACTTAAATTGGTAACTGATAAACTTGTAGCCCTCACACCAGTGACTTCAAACAAAGTTGTTTTATGTTGAGGTGGTTGTGCAAGTTTCTTTACATTTTTTTTGTGCTTTTGGCCCAAATTTGACATTTTGACATTTTTTATTTTGCCATTTTAATAATTACAAAAAGATAAATAGTATTTTCTATTTACCTTTAGATCATGAATATTTAACTGAGTATATAGATAGAGAAAATAATATATGGATGTAAGAAAGAAAGAAGAGGTTAGAGATAAAAGCGAAAGAAAATGGCAAGGAGATTTAAAGAAACCACGAGGCTTATCAACCTTAAATCTCCTTGTTAACTTTAAACAACAAATGATCTATGTTATAGCATTCTGGTATTAAATTTGTATATTAGTGGGGAAATTTAAAATCAGATTAATGAAGAAGAGAAGAACTATAGAGTTAAATATATATTTCGATAAATTGTTGAGCAGCCTCATATAATATATAATATGTATATCTGTTTAATACAAAAAATCATGCCTTTAAACATTATCTTAAGAGTTTGTTCACTTCTCAGATGAATCAACTGATGGCATGGAGTATGTTGATCTCCTGCGAAACCCAGAAAGATACACTGGATATAAAGGTCAATCAGCTCAAAGAATATGGAATAGTATTTATCAAGAAAATTGTTTTAAGTGAGTGACATATATCTGTACATAGTCAAACTTCTAAGCAACTGTATCATCTTCTTTATCCTGCAGATTCCAGAGCTTTTCTAGAATAATACATTCAAAGCTCTGAATGCCCAATGGCATTTGGGCATTAGACCCTCTGTGGTGCCCATCGTTCAAACCAATTTTTAGTGTAGAATAAAATGGAATAAAAAAATTATTTTTGTAATAAAAATTGAGTTTAAAAAATGGAAATAGCATTTCTGCTCCAGGTTTGGGTCTTTTTTCATTGATTTGATGGATATAGATGCACTAAAAATGTCTTTTTAAAGGATTTAGGTTAATGAGCTCTTTTTGTGTACAGACCTAAGAAAAAGGCTGGAAAAGGCTACAAAAGATTATTAACAAAAAATATGGACAGTAAGTACATGGTGCATCAGGTTATAATTATTTTCCTGTGTGAATTCTCTTGATAATTTATTATTTCCTATCATTGCAGGCATGTGTCTAGAGAAAAGAGTATTTTATAGAGTTATATCAGGATTACATGCCAGTATAAATATTCATTTATCAGCAATTTATTTATTCCCAGGTAAGACAACTGAATTACTTGGAATTCTGATAACCATTTATTTACACACAATTGTTTTCCAGAGATATGATCTTGCTTTATATTTCATCTAGACCTCCCTGCTAATTATTAACAAAACTTAATGTGGAAATATCTTTGGCACGCACTACACTATGTACTTAATATTGCTTTCTTCAGGTATTGGGCTACAAAAACCAAAATGGGGGATGAACTTAGAAGAATTTACCGAGAGATTCAGCTCAGACACGACTCGTGGAGAAGGTATTTATTTTTCCATTTCTCATTCATTCATTACCTCACTCTCTTTTGATCTCATTCTAGATTTCATTCACAATTTATTCCTTCAAATTTCTTTTCCATTTCCACTGTACTGTTTTTATCTAATTTCCACTTTTCATTTCATTCATTATTTTTCTCATTCATTTTCCATATACTTTTTTCATCTTATTTCTGCTGTTCATTCAATTCATATTTCATTTCATCTTGATATCTCAAAATTTACTTCTTCCTCTTCTCATTTTTCATTTATTTCCTCCACTCTGTTTTCAACTCATTTCATTCTCATTCTTTTAATCATTTCCAGGTCCTGTTTGGCTGAAAAATCTCTACTTTACCTACACCCTGGTATTAAGAGCAATAGTTAAGGCTGCACAGTACTGGAAATTTGAGATGTTCTACACAGGTGAATATCAAGAAGATGAAGCAACATACAAGCTTGTCCATGAATTGCTTGCTAAATCAAGGTAAATGCATTATTTGTTTACAAATAAAATTTTATGCAAAAATTGAGCCACTGTTTTTAATGCTACCCACAATGCAATGGGAGCCTGGATAACGGGATTGATGTCCGGTAATTTGAATCCTATGATGTTGACATTTATGGCGTACAAAGGATGGTGCATATCTTGGACTCGCTGACACACCGCTTTTGAACTTTCACCCCACCTCCACCCCAGGCCAGCCTCTTATTGTGTTCTTGGGTTGGGCAGTTTATTGCCCTCACCTTCGCAAGGCAATATGTTAATACTGATTAGTTTGATTCAGTTGTATTTATACCTTTGAGATATTTAATAAATCTGGCTATGTGATAAATTGTCACATAGCCATTATACTCCAAAACAAGTGTGAATTATTCTGCAATTCCCTTTGCGAACAGAGCTTAGCACAGTTTTCAGTCTGACAAAGAAATTATCCTTAATAGGGTGGAAATTTGAGCATAAACATGCTTTAGTTGTATTGCAGAAAGATTTCTAAGGAATTCATGGTGTAGAGGTGGTTCAACTGTATTTTAGACACTTTGATGTAATTGGGATGAGAAGTAGAGATTAGAGGACAGTTTGTAAGAGTACCTTTTGAGTGAGAAACTGATTGTGCCAGACTGTGGTTGTCAGTGCAGTAGTGTCTATAAAAACATTTGAAAGTCCTGCCGTAACCAAACCACACAGTGACCCTGCTGTTTTCCCAGTCACATGAAATTGGTTCTATTATATTGGTGATCATCGTTAGTGGTTATATGGTAGTGGTGGCAACATTTTTGTAGTGGGTAATGGCAGTGGTAGTTATGGTAATGTTAGTGTTTGTGGTATTGGAAGTGATAATGATTGATGGCATTAATAGTGGTGGTGGTAGAGGTGTTGTCAGTAATGGTGGTGGTGGTGGCGTAGAGGTGGTCAGAAATGATGTTGATGGTGGTGTCAGTGATGATGATGGTGGTGTTTGTGGTGGTAGAGATGGTGTCAGTGATGTTGATGATGGTGGTGTGTGTGTGTGTGGGGGGGGGGGGGGGGGAGCGGTGGGGGTGTTTACTCAAGAATAGTTATGAAAACATGACCAACCACTCTCCTGATGGTATCATCATCTTTCAGAACGTGTCCCAGTACCTTTGATGAGACAGTCATGTTCAAAGATCCAGCTACTGCTTCAGTTCTCAAGGTACAGCCACTGAAGTCATATTTGTAGTTGTCTTCAATGCAGCTGTTCTCAGGGGGTGCTGCATGATGAAGCTAACTGGCTACATAGGAGAGTAATTACTTACAGTAGCTAAGTACTAGAGTAGATTTCATGTGAGTTAGAAAAAAGACCACAGCATGCTGTGGCCATGTCAGTGCTGCATTGTATGTAAAAACATTTGAAATTCCTGCTGATTCCTCCTGATTCATGTGCTTTGTTTCTCAGGAGGAATTTCGACAACATTTTCTGAATGTTTCTCGCATTATGGACTGTGTAGGATGTGAGAAGTGTAGACTGTGGGGAAAACTACAGGTAATTCACTACATTCAAAATGCCATACACTAGTGTTCACTGTATCTTGGGCGGCATGAGAGGTAAAGCCGGGGCCACACGAGCAACGCAAATGCAAGTGCAAGCCGATTTACATGTCAACTTGAAAAACGCAAATTTCATTTTTTCTTGCCCTTGCATTTGTGCCTGCCTTGAGTTTTTATCATGTGAATCGGGGTTTGTGCAAATGCAAAAGCAAACACTAGCCATCGTGTCTTTGTCTTTGTAAACTCAATTGTGCATGCATATCTTCTTAATTTTTGTATTTATTTTCATATGTGAACAGTGCTTGTATTTGCATTTGTGCGAGCATGTGAATCATACTGAAGAAACAGTTCAAAGTAGTGGATCCAGGATTTTTCAAAGAGGGGTTCCATTTCTTAAATCCAAGTAGAGTAGAGTATTATACATGGCATAACGCAAAACTTCTAACATTGTTTATGAGACATATTTCTATTACCTGAAAAAATCAAACCCCCTTTGGACCTCTTTGACTCCCCTGGATCCACTACTGGTTCACGTGCCCCTTCCCTTCCAATAGCAATTGTATTTTGAGTTATATTCTGAGGGTTGGTCATGTGATTGAGCTAAGCTTGTTGGATAAGTTGTTCCTAAGTTGTTTTTGATTTTTGTTTGATTCCCAGTTTTCTCAACATTGAATGTTGTCTCCTTTTGATTCCTAAAACACATAATATGGAATAAGTGATTGAATTTTGTATTGTTATAGGTTCAAGGCCTTGGCACAGCTTTAAAGATCTTGTTCTCTGGTCAACAGTTTGATGATAATGATTTTTACATCACAGACAAATTCCACCTTAAAAGAACGGAGATCGTTTCTCTTTTTAATGGCTTTGGCAGGTAAACGGTTTCTTTCTTCTCTCTATTATTGCACTTCATCTGTTTTTGAGAATTGCGGGCAAATTCCTACAAAGTGGACACCCAGTAAAGTAGACACCTTTCTAAGGTGGACATCTTAAAAAGGCAAACTCCTATCTTGGTTGGACACACACACACATTTCATGGGCAGACACCCACTTTCTGTGATGGACGTCTCTGTCTGCCTGTGCCCATCTTAGAGGAAGATTGCTTGTAGTTGTTTTGCACAAAAAAAACTCTGTTCAATATGTGAGACCGAGATTTTTGAGGCAGATCAGAAGCCAGACTTCTCTGTTGATGAAATTCAGCCTGATTTGGAAAGTACTGACAAAATTTTCTCACTTGTTGCAGGTTGGCTAGTAGTATTAACTATCTTTCACAATTCAAGAACATGGACCATGGAGAGTAAGTGATGACTGACTAATGGCCGTTTAGGAGCAAGGATGGCACAGTTGATTAGTGCGCGGCCTTCAGTGCGAGAGGTCCCGAGTTCGATCCCCAGCCAGACCTCACATCCTTGTTTCGACTTCTTTCCTTTCCGTGTAGCTTTAATTAGCTTTAAATACCCTTAAAACGGAGCTCTGATGGAGAGAGGGGGGTAGAGGGCGCACCTTCGAACGCTTGATACATGAGGCTCTGGCTCGGGAGATCTGGGCAACCACTCCCCGGGATTTCGAAGTAAGACAGCCTTTGCCTTTTTTTGCCTTTTTTATTGTCTTTATTGTTGTTATTATTCTTAGTCCTTATCATCAGCATCATCATTGTCATCATCATCATCATCATCAATTCATTATCATAAGTGGTAGTTATTCGTACACATGAGTAACACCAGTCCATTCTAACTGTTTTAATTTCTTTCGATAGGCACAAATCTGAAAGATCGACTTCTCCATTTGGCGGCAAATAGTCACCATTGCGGGCGCCTCCCCGCTGCTTCAATTCATGGCCTCTCTGGGTTTTATTAGAGGCATAAGCAGTAAACAACATACATACTAGCTGTCAGCTAACCACTTTTTGCCCAACCGATAGGAAATCGAGACTTGCACATTAGTAGTGCTTGTTTACTGCTTTTGAAGGGGTTACACCCATTCCAGCGAGAATCAAAAGATAACTAGAAGCGGTAGCCATGTTGAATGAACAAACAACTGACGCTAATGAGAAATTAAATCTTTTGTTGAAGTTCATCCAAGATGGCTGCCGTGACGTCACATGCAACCCAGCAGTAATAATAGATATATCTCTAGCGAAAAACCCAGGCTATAGTTGCAACAATAACAGTTGTTATACAACAAATATTTTAGGGACACTCATTCAGTGCACATTTGATCGTATTTCACATGGATATTTGTTCAATAGAAGCACTGTAGTTTTAACATTAAAAAATCGCCATTCAGTTCGTCCTTAAAGGAAAACTGATTTTTTTTTCGTGTAAAGAATCACAGTATAACAATGTAATTGCTACATTAACCTTCACGTCAACGGGAAACTGCAGGTGGCAGAGTGGATCACGTGACCTCGTTTAGCGCGAATCTGAGTCATTTCAAGTTGGACGTAAACGCTAGAAGTCACTCTTACATTTACGTGCAAAATGCGCCCTCCATGCGCGAAGAAAGGGAGTCACTTGATCCGCTCTGTCGTCTGTCGCTTCCCGTTTACGTGAAGCTTAACATTGCGCACAAAGCCATCACAATGATTGCTAACACTGTGTAAAATACTGCTTGCAATAAGGTTAGATTTTACCATGTTTCGGACATAAAGATATTGTAATATAGATAAAAAGTTTTATAGTTTTATTGGTATTTGCACCATAAATAGAGCTATCTTCATTTCAGACCTTAACACGCCCTTGTTATCTCGTTAGAGTTATTCCGCGTTAGACGCTTTTGGTTCCATTGGGATGTAAATGTTCAATTGTTATCGTTGGGCATGCAAATGACGAATATCACACCACATTAATTTATCCTTTTATTCATCATTCAATGAAAAATGAGATCTTTTTGAACTAGTTTAATGCACGATTTGTTACATATATAATGAATTGTATCGCTTAACAAAATAGAAGTCAGTATTCATGCTTTTCATTTTTATCTGGTGGCGTATTAAAATGCATGTCCTAATAAGACTAACAAACTAGCAAAGTAACACTTGGATTAAATATTATATTTCTCATTGCCTTTGCTTTAGAAGAAAAACGTTTTACACTTCTTCAAATAATGAAATACGACGTTCAGTTAAAAAAACGCACAATTCAATGACAGTTGGCAATAGCCACCTTTCTTGTCTCCATATCCCAGATATGCAGTTAAAGTCCTTGACATGTTTGAATATGTGTTCAATTTTAACGCGTTTTCTTGAAAGTTCAACATTGAACCGTCGGGCACGACGCTTATCCCTGCGGCCAAACCGTCTCATTTGCACTTGTCGGAATGGTGTGAGTAATGGAGGAATATCTGCATAACCCTTATCAGCAAGGAGAAAAGCGTCTGCGGGGAAATCAAGCGTCAGGCCAGGTCCAATTGGCTCCATCAATCGGAAACTCTGAGCATCGTGAGTACTGCCTAAAAATCCTGTTTGAAGAAAACGAATATGGCCTTCATTATCGCAAACGAGCTGAGTATTTAAGAGATGAAAATGCCTGTGGCCACTATAAAATATTCTTTGAGGCTCTGTCGAAGGAATGCGTATCTCGTGGGGAGTTACGTCTACACAACCAAGAGCATTAGGAAATTGATCCCACCTATTTCGCATAACATTCCATTCTCTTATGCTTGGCCATGTTACTTGTTGTCGAAAATGTCTCCACAAAACTAGAATTCCCTGGCACAATAATGCTCGCACAGTCTGAGGACTAACATCAAACAGAAGAGAAAGAGTGTCTAGATGCGGATATTTTTTAATCCATATGAATACAAGCAGCACCCTATTTATAACATTCAGCTTGTATCGTCCCATTCTCTGCCTTAGATTCCCTTGCCGTGTTAAAATAGATAACTGTGGACTAATCTGATAGACAACGTTAAGTAGTGATTCCGGAGTTTCGCCCGTATTTAACCAAAACAAGTAACGCTGTTGACAAATAGATGAAAAGACATCGCGCCCTCTAAAGGCATGCCCATGAAAATTAGGGAATAGTCGGTTCCTTAGGCTCAGTTGACTGTTTGTAGGAGGCGACATGGAAGCAATTAAAACCAAGAGTTGTTGTAAAATGTTCATCAATAGTATAAATAGATTATGTTCTTGGTCTGCATTAAACTCAGGTGCTGGTCGAGGTATAGACGTTATAAGGGTTATTAATGCTTGCATGGCTAAGAGCGTGGTGTAAGTTAGGCGCAATTGCCTGTGATCCATCGTAGCTAAAGAAACCAACTTTGAAATTGTAAACCCAGAAGACCTAAAGCAGTTGTGAAAAAATGTGTATCACATTCGACCTCCCTAATTCGTACGCTTCAGTTGTAAATTGCAAATAGACCATTGTGATTGGGTTATTGTGCATTCTACAAAACATTTTAGTGAATAGCCTAATCATATAATGAGCTTCAATATTAGGAGCGCAATGAATTAATGGACATTCTTTGGAAGTGGGCGTTCTTAAGTTAAATGAACATTCTATAATCTCTTTTCTTATTATAATGTCAGTTACGTAAGGTCTGGGTCAGATACTGTTCTTGAAATGAGCCCAAGTTATATAGAGTACTATGGATAATTAAGTAGCATTATATTTAGCAATTAATGCTGAGCTATATAAGGGGACGTTTTTATGTACATCTTGAACTTGTCGCTATGTCCATTTGGAGGCCATTTGAGATTGAGGAGAACCAGACTACTAAAGAAAGTTCAAGCAAGGAAACTGGCGGTCATGGAAAAAAGAGAGAAAGAATGTCGATAAAGGTTGGAGATGAAGAGACAAAGATAGTAATGCAAGCATACCTACAAAGGGTCAACAGTGGCTGGAGAGCAGTGCTCAGTGAGGTCAAGAAAAAGATTTCAGAATCTGCCCTCAATTTAAGGCTGGTTGATTATTACACCAAGTGCGAAGAAAAAGTGTCAACTAGACGTATAAAACGAATTGTAAGACAGGAGCAACAGAGGCAAGCCGAAGTCTACCGCAAATTATCCTCAAAACAAAATGCTTCACCGCCCAGAAACCCAAAAGCTACACTTGAACCCGACGTTTCTTCTGATGAAGCAGGCCAAATAAACGAGGATAATGTCAGCATTGTGGAACACCAAATGCTCTATGCAAAGAAACGCACCCCTCGAGAAAGGAAAGACAACAAGTTTAAAGCATTTGTTGACTCAGACGTCAGTACCGACAACGAAATGGAAAAACCTCCAAAAAAGAAACGACCATCCTTAAAAGAAGTGGCCTATGAGGCACAACAAGCACATACAAGGTTATGCGAGCAAGCAAGCTCAGTTATGAACATATGATGCCAGACATTTTCAGAAAATTAGACAAAAAGTTAGATGATTTGTAATCAGTGCTGTTAGATCAATATTTCTGCAGAACTAGCGTGCTAATTCTAAAGTATTTGTTAAGAATAATGGAGAAAATGAATGTTGTTAAACTATACAATTCGACATGTAACAAATCGTGCATAAAACTAGTTCAAAAAGATCTCATTTTTCATTGAATGATGAATAAAGGATAAATTGATGTGGTACGTGTGATATTCGTCATTTGCATGCCCAACGATAACAATTGAACATTTACATCCCAATGGAACCAAAAGCGTCTAACGCGGAAAAACTCTGTTGAGTATTAAGGACGTTTTGACTTTCCCTTGAAGGATGTATAGATGGCAATCAATCACTGTAACTAATCCTATTATGAGCTGAAGTTTTAACTGTCAACCGCCATAGCTACCTCGAAATAAGACACCCAGCTGACCTATGTTGCTGGTTGCTGTTTTAATTCGACATTGCGTCCCTTTCCTCTATACTAATAGATTAGGTAACAGATATACCATAAGTAAAGAAGTATGGAAGTAGTGATAAGTTGCGGATGAAAATAATCCAATTGATATTCGCGCTCTAGAAGTTAATAAGTTTCGACTCCAGCCTGTGTGGTTGACCCTTGGAGAGTGGGAAGGGAAGGGAAACCCTCATCCTCCCCAATCCCGAGGGCCGGCCATGTAGGCTAACTTACATGGACAACCACTAAGCACTGACACCCTTTTAATAAGGGCACCCTTTTAATAAGGACACCCTATTAATAAGGACACCCACTTAAAGAGGACACCCAGTTAATACGGACACTTACTTTATACGGATACTCGTGCAATGGCTTAAAACGAACAGCCATGTTTTTGCGGGGAGAGAGTCCGTACATTTTTTCTTACAACCTCGTTAATACGAACACCTTGATAAAACGGATAGTTTTTCTTATACACCCATCTGGATCCGTTTTCTTATCCCACGTGTCCGTATTTAAGAGGTTCCACTTTATTGTAATTTATACCTGTAAATAAGAACAAATAAAAGTATTTAAATACACAGAATCACAGTAAACTGTTTTAGCAACAATTTAGTCGTTTTCTATTAACTGTTTTTATTATTACTAAGATGCGTTGCAAGGAATTGGATCGAATCCACTGTTGAGCTGAAATACAAACCGGTGCATACCTCGTATACCCTGTAGCAGAAAGGTTTTCGTTTAATTGTGAAACTTACCGCGCCGTTCCGTGACCGTGTCTGTCCTGTAATAGAGCGGTTTTCGTATGAGTGGGAAACTGACCGTACCAGTTACGGTCAATGCACGGTAAGGTTACGGCAGGATTTTCGAATGTTTTTGTCGACATTATGGTACTGACACGGTCACAGTACGGTACGGTCAGTTTCCCACTCATACGAAAACCGCTCTATCTGTAACAACATTAGAAATTCCTGTTGTAACCGTATGTGCGGTGACCGTGCCGTTTTCCCAGGCTTTCGGCGAAATTGGCTCTAAAATCGCGTCCTCCCCGGGCCTTTTGTACTTCATAGCACAAACCTATTCGTTTCCTTCCTCTCAGTGGAATAATTCATTCGATCGAGTTCCTGAAGGGCCGCACCTTCAATACTCCAGTTTCGAGTTATATTACGTGGTATTGAGGCTAACGCTTAGATTTGGTATAAGTAAAGCCTAAATTGGCTAACGAAGGTACTGATGGTGGTTAAAAGGTTAAGGGTGGTGCCATGCAGTAAGGCCATATATAGTTGTTATTAAATGACTTTGGAATCACTGTGATTACAGTAGAGAGGATCAAGTAACCTGGTGTTTTTTTTTGTTTTTTGTTTTTTCTGGCGTTGATGTTTCAACGCGAGGGTTAGTCATTTCGCGTTTGCCGTGAACGTTAAAAGTCACTCTCGTTTGCGTGCCAAAGACGTTAAAACTAGGTCACGTGATCCTCTGCCTTTTCCCGTGTACGTGATATGCTTAAATCTATCTTATTTGCAAGCCCCCAACCTTACAAAATAAGATAGTTCGATGTTTTCGAATTCTGCATGGCCATCACAACTTGAATGAACTGATGTGAAAAATGTTACTTGATTAGAACATTATAGTAGTTTCAACGATGAGTAGCGTGCAGTGGTGCAAGGCTCGCCTTTCACAAATGTGGTTCCCATTTGAGCCACGCCCGCAGAGAGTCACCAATTTCATTCCTATAACGTCTTAGTTATCTCTCCTTAATTTTTGTCCGACTGTCCTGCCGCCCCCACCACCAGGTCAGATAGGCTAACGTACGTCACGCGCGCGAGTTGAATGTCGTGTATATACAAGAAAGAATATACTGCGCTTATAATTCGGTATTGGAACAGTACGTTATCAACGTAACCGTACTACATTAGACTGATCACCGAACACAGTCTGATATTTATTCGAACAAAAATAAGACGCATCTTATCTTAGACTATAAATTAACGACGTCAGTTTATTCTAAGGCTCAAAAAGGCTGTTTCTCGCTAAGCCGCGTTTTGGAATAAAAGTGCCGTTTATACGCGAGTTGCGTCTAGGATAAGACATGCCTTATTTTTACTCGAATATAAATTAATTGATAGTCAGTGAAAGACAGCGAAAGGTTTGCGTAATAGCTAACATTTTCTTTTATCAGGGTATCATCACAGACTACTTTTTCTACTTTAATTTTCTATCTAAAGCTATGGTTTTCTCTATAGTTTCGTACAATTATCATATAAAATTCTTTTGAGTATTTAATACTTTATACTTCTTTAATTCCAAATAATTTGCTATTAAAATTACTTCTTTATCAATTAATTATTATAATTATTTGTTGCTATTCTAGCAATAACTTTTCTTTATACATGTATTTTTTAATATAAGGATATAGTTTGGGACACCATCAAGGGGACACTTTTTCTGACTGTTTAAACGGCAATTTTCAAAATCGTACCATCTCAGAAATCCAGTCTCTGACTGCATAGATTTTGTAAAATTGGTTCAAATTTTGTCATTTAAAAATGATTAATATTGATCTCAAAGCACCGAGTCTAAATATCTATACCAAAAGATAACATATCACAGCTCAGATTATATTCCTATTCTGTATTTCTTCATTATTTTGATTTTTAGTAGTCTCCTTTGTAGCCGTTTTTAGTCTCGTCACGCCACACGTTACCTCCCCACAAAGGGGGTAAGGTAAGGTCGGGAGGATTCGCGTGGCGTGACGAGCCTAACGCGTGACGAAGACTAACGAAACGTCTGCGAAGGAGACTAGCTTTTTAGTTTAGATTAAATAAACCAAATCGACAAAATACAACAAACTGTTTGGATATCTGACTTCGCATGCCCTCGAAAGTCACAGTAAGGAGCTCAAGACGCTTTCTATGGTCCCCTTGTGGAGATTCCACTATTTTAGCATATATTGTAGAGATTCATTAGGTTACTTAAGGTTTAACGATAACGCAAAATGTACCGTATAGGTTAACAAATTCCCTGAGTCTTGAGGTGCTTTTGCTTCACAAGCTAATGGAGTGCATGTATAAGTCAAATGGAGAGAATATAATGGAAGGAATGTCTACTACTGAACAAAGTATCACTTGGTGTTTCATGAGTTAAATAATACCACTTCAGTGGTTTCATTCAAGTTGGTGAACGTTTTTCGGGAGAGTTGTGGCCGACGTGCCCATTCCTCGAAGAAAACAGAAAGCCGAAATGGCAACAGAGGCGTACCCAGGAATTTTGTAAGGGGGGCTGTAGGTTGTTTGATTTAGGATAAGGGGCAAGGCGATGGCAATTTGAATCAGAATCAATTTTACTTTGGGTAGAATTGGCATTTTGTTTCATAGAGAAACGAAAAACAATATCCGTGAATGTGTTTACTTATTTATTATTTAGCGATTACAAACTCATTTGTAAAAAAAAGTTTAAAGGGGGTGGGGAACCCCTGGAACTCTCCCCTGGGTACGTCCCTGGGTAAAGCACTTTTCATTTTTGGTGAGTCGAACGCACATCCTAGTATTATGAGTAAAGTAATCTCCATATATTACGTAATGGTTTCAAATAATATAGTTCCATAAGCAAAAGTACGTTTTGACTTTGCTCTGTGTCAACAATTTGTCCACAACAAATTTTTGGTCGTTGTTAAGACCCGAACATTGCTATGTTGTGCGCAACAAAATTGCAAAGTGTGTCCATCTCTGCATCTACTGCACGAAAGAGTTGCAAAAGTGGAATCGAGTTCTACTTCTGTAAACGACGCGCAACATCCTCGGGGGGTCCCAGGGCGTCTATGACGTCATAAGCCTCCCCCTCCCCCTGTAATGCCCTGGGTCCCAGAGAATGCCCGAAGACTTCGCAGCACAAGAACCCAAACGTCAGGTTTTTCATCTCAGCTGCGAGTGTTTCCTGCAAAGGAGGTTATTTGTTGCGCTTATTCCTTTGATACACGATGTAATCTATTGCACGCAGCATTGCAGAAAGAGACACCGATTCCACTTTTGAAACCATTGCACTGAAATGCATGTTGTGTGCAATATCGCAAGAAAAGGTTTCTTCGTGCCCAGGCCTTCCTGCCCAGGCCTAACTAGTTTTCTCATTGGGAAGTCTAAAGCTTTTGGTGCTAATCCTGATCTCTGACAGTTTCTAAATGACTTCTCTGATACCCACCCTGCTGGCCCGAGGTAAACAGCATAGGGGGTGTGGTACCAGGAATAGGGTAGCTGCTACTACTACGGTTAAAACTACCACTCTTGAGTCCTGCTGTAGATCCAAATGAACGAGTAGAGTTGATATTATGTGGAGCGGCGGACGAGGGACTCAGGATACCAGGAATGTCGTAGTTACTAGAAATAGAAGACAACAGATTGGCATAAGTGGATATAGTGATACTCCGTCTGACGTAAGCCTTTATCATTCATGTGCCCAACCAGAGAGCGATTGGCTATTTTTTCAAAGGAACTTGCGACAAGCTATTGTGAAAATGGTTGGCATATTTGTATTACAATTCGTTTGTTAGTAAACAGTCAGAAAGTAAATTGCTATCAATAATCAATACACTAGGCCGGGGGGGGGGGGGGGATTCTTCGGGGTCAAAACGCTAGGGATGATCGTCGGAAACCTCCAAAACGTACCCTAAAAAATACCCAAATGCCAAAATTTTCGACCCTAAAAAATACCTAACAGCTCAAAAATACCCCTAAAAAATACCAAAAAATCAAACAAAAAGTGTTCTAATAAAAAGGCAGTAAGTAAAAAAAATCGTCTCGTTTATTTTGTACCCCTAAAAAATACCATCTTTTCTGAAAAACCTTGGATGTTCTCTGACGACCCCTAAAAAATACCAAATCGGCGATTTCAACCACTAAAAAATACGACGATCATCCCTAGCACACCAACATAGGGAGTACCCCCCGGGACACTAGGTAGCAGAGTTCGAAATGACTGATTATCAGTATACTGAACAAGAAAAGAACGATCCAAGGGATATTCGTAGGCATTCGACATAGTGAGGCTGTACCAACCTTCTGGTGTGAACTGTTGTGTGGATATCTTCATCTGAATCATATCGTCTAGGGTTGTCAAAGTAAGATCTCTGGTCGAAGCTATGCGATGCAATCACGTTACTTGGACTCTGCAACTAACACATATTGTATTACAACATGAATCACCACCCTATTGGCTTAGTTTGCTGGTTGGGGAGGTGTGGGGTTCTTAAATGACCGCAGACTAGGACACCGTTTCACATTTAGTTGTCGGACTAAACTGCCCATCTGTTGTAACAATAAGGCAGATATCGTATGAGTGGAAAAATGGTACGATCATGGCTAAGTACTGAAATACAACAAAATTACACAAGTTTGCTCTTGACAAAAAGCTTTCAGTAGCACGAGTCATTACAAGCTGTTGGTATCGTTTGATTGCCTAAATTTAGCCTCAAACTGTAAATGATACTTGAGTTTCACTTACTTCACTTTTACTTACTTCCGACTGTGGTCGACGCACGCGAAAGAACCAAATAATCATAAAAGTTGGAAGAACTTCCCATAAAATCAAAATAACACCAAATGATACAAAAGTCATGGCCTGGATATCATTCTGTAGTCGATTGTGATTGTTGATTTCACCCTGTAGATAGAAATGTGCATAACCATTGCACATATACTGTAAGACATTGTTGAGTTAAAGTTGACGTACAAGTGTAGTATAACACGGTACACGCGGATGCAAGAAATTGGTGACAATGTTGTGCTTTTTTGAAGATCGTTCAAAAACCTGCAACAATGACATAGTGGTAATAATCATAGCTGCGCGCTAAACTGTGCCAACTTTTTGCTGATGCAGCCATGATGCGCTAAAAGTTGTCTCCAGTTAACAAGCATAACCTATACTGTGCAACAGTAATGGCAACAAAGTTCTTCAAATTTTAGTGAATTTTCGTTTGAAACAATTACTTTCATTCAGTTGAAACCTCTGAGAAATTTATCGGAATTTTCGCTCTGCGTTACAGCTTTTCTTCGAAAACACCTCCAAAACATCGTGAGCGAACGAGTTTGCATTATCTTTACTAGTTTCTATGATAAAGTTTTCACCTCATTAGTCAACTCAAAGAAAATTTAGTATAGGGTGTACTTTGAAGAACAAAATGATATTTCTCCCACAATCAATTCAAATTGATCATATGAATATATATAGAACTGAAAAGTTTCATTATGCGTTTGTTTAGTTTGTAAATTAGAAATTTTACAAAGAAATGTATGGTAAGCAAGTGAGTATACCCTGCCACCATAAATTCTTTGAACAATCTCTTGAATTCAAATTTTGGTAATAAAATTTCCTGGGGGGGGGGACTCCTATATATAAGAGGATGGGGATTGAAAATGACCCCTAAAAGGTACCTGTCTGAGTGGGAGTGGCAACAATTGATTTCTACCCCTAAAAGGTACCAATTCAAAAACAATAAAGAATTAAAGTAATGAAACACTTTGTTATCGATGTGCTTTGAAGATTCAATTCAGATCATCGAAATTGTCCCTTTCATGCTTATTTTAGGTAGTTAATTTACCCCAAAACAGTCCCTAAAAGGTACCATGTCTCTGGTAGTCCACTTAAGTCTGAGACACCCTAAAAGGTACCAGCTGGCAGATTTTGACCCCTAAAAGGTACGACTAGCATCCCTGTCCATTTACAATCGGAGTCCCCCCCCCGGGTAAAATTTAGACATAACTTTGCAATATTACATTCACTGATAAGATAAATTTGATGATGGACTCCTTTAAAGAATTATATTAAAAGGTTAAACAGAAAAGGGAAAATGGCAAGAAAGGAAGATAATTGTCCTTCTCAGTTTCCAAACTGGGAGACACTGGTATCAACTGTCTTTTCTTCATTTATGCAATGACAGCACCTTAACAAAAATCACGTGAAAGATAGATCTACTTCCCTTCTATTTACCTCATCAGAAACATTAACCCATCCATAACCAAATGATGACATGTCGTGTGGAACAGTGACAGCAACAAAGTTGTAGACAGCACGTGATATGAGGAGTAGAACTACTATGAGGCAAATACAAGTGGCTTGACAAACTGTTGTGCCCTGTTTATCAATCAATGAAAACAATAATTAACTTTATTTATCCTTGGTAAGTGTCTCAACAAAGTTGGTTTTCAGGCAAGTCGTGCTAAATACTAAAACCATTTAAGTATGATAAGTTCATTTGCCTATGGGCTTCCTGTGCTTACCCATACAAAAATACAATTGGGGCCTAGTCCTCTTTGGACTGTCTACAAAGGGATCCCAGAAGGAGAGGAAATAAAGCACATTTTGTATCAGTGTGAAATGGGCCACGCCATGCTATGGCTGTGTCAGTGCCATGATGTCTATAAAAACATTTGAAATTCTTGCCATCACTGTGCCAAACCCATGCAGTGCGATTTTAACAGTCTTACAAAATCTATTCTATTATAACCAGATACAGCAACAACAGGCAAGCAAACAAAGACAATCAAAATATAAAGGAAAACATTTTCATGAAATGTTAATGACTGACTTTCAGGATAGAACATTAATTTTTGATGATAAAATAGACAATTTGGTAAGTTACACACCTGTCCTTCCAAAAATAGGTTGGAATTTGGAGTTTTTGTTACCTAAAATCAACAAGATAAAATGTAAGTGTATAGACGAAATAATTTGTCTGGTAAGTGTTATTGTTATTAGAGGTGTCGAATGGTCCCTTCAAAATGTCAGAGTCTCATAAAATTTTGGTCATATTTTTGTGGTTCTCAAAGTCTCGATTTTCTTTTCTTTTCTTTTCTTTTCTTTTCTTTTTCACACACACAAAACATCACAAAGTCTCAAAATTTGAAAACAACTTTAGGAAATTGGTGAAAAGAGAGTTTTGGGCTAATGAAAACTTATGCCTTGTCTTGGGTCTCACAAAATCTCACCCCAACACTTTGACACCCCTGTTCATTGCCTTCCCTAGTGTACAGAAAGACTTTTTCAAGAACAGGTATTCAGACACCTAATTAGGAGAAGTTCACCATATTTGGCCACTTTTCTCTGAGATTGAGAAAGGTCTTGAGGGATGCTATCTTACATTTCTTATCCCTTTCCACTGTTCACTAAAACAGGATAAAATAAAACATAGCAAAATTAAATGTTTTGGCATCGCTGACGCCATTATCAACTGAATTTATTTCAAACAGGTATTCACCTGTTCATTTTTTTAATCTTGATCTTTGAAATAAATTCACTTGATAATGGTGTTAGTGATGCAGAAACGTTGTTTAATTTTTGCTGTTTTATTTTACACTGTTCACTAATTTGTATTTTTAAACATTATAGTGCACACACACTAAAATAATGGTGGACAAGTAGCAAACACTGAACAGCAAACAGTGACAAGGCATGAAGTCGTGTGACAAATTTTGGGTGTGCATGCTTTTCTCTCTTTGTTTTTTTCCCTTTGTTAATTTTCTATACATATACATGGAACTTCACTTTCTCACATCTTTTGGCTATGAAGAGCTCCACTATACATAGTACATAAAAAATAACCAAATGATACCTACTTTTCGCATGGATAAACAAAGAAGAATTCCAGCCAAAATAAAGAGGAATTCATTAACCGCTACCCTAGCTATAACCAGTTTGTGAGTAGAATTTTGCTCTGGGCATAAGATGGAACTGCTTATGTTCATGGCCAGAAAGATGACATTGGCAGCCACAAATACTATATTTGGTATTTTCCTGGATCAACAACAAAAATGAGCTACAAATATCAATAAAATAATACACTGTGCATGGTAAATTTACAAGCAATATTGAGTTGTAATACATAGGAATCTCAATGGGGTGCACAAGGAAAAAAAATGTCAATCCAACCTGGGAATCTGTTCTATTTTACTTGGGAAATCTGTAATACCCAAACTTTTAAAAATAGAACAGATTCCCAGGGATTCCCTGGTTAGACCCAAGGAAGCCCCATGTTTGACCCAAGATGGAAATTGACATTTTGTTTCCTGTGAGGTAGAGTCCCCCTTAATCAATAACAAAATTTTGTTTTTCTTACTTGTATTTTGCTGGTTCAAATGGGGTTCTTCCAGACCTAACTAAAAGCTGAAATAATAATAATAATAAAAAAACAATGAATAAACAGCTTAAGCAGTTGTCTGATTTTGATTCCAGCTTTGTTTTGTTAGAAGCGCAATTCACTCACTTTGGTGTCTTGTGGGGGGCAAAATGTGAAAGCGCTAAAGTAATGTCAAACGTATTCACGCAAAGGTCAACATACATATAAGCACCAGACTTTGTACTTTATAGCAAGCTCAAACTTCGCAAAACAGTGATTTTTGAATCAGAATTTCATACTGTTAAGTCATCTAGCAATAACCTATGGAAAAGAGTTTGAACTATTACAGTTTTTGTGAAATATTATTCAGTAATAACGACATTATAAAACCGGAAATGTAAATCACACCAACCTTAACCAGGTACAGAGTCAGTAACGTCAGCATCAGAAACTGCAAGTAAATGGGTAAAGCAAAGAGAAACCACCTTGGAAATGCCGGTAAATGATTCACTGACTTACAGTCTTGAAAGTAGAACGAAAACAACGTAGTCCTAACTCCGGCCCATATCAAACACGTAAAGAGAAAAAAGCTTTGATAAGAGAGCCTTCGATGTTTGTAATAAAGAATCAGCACAAGTTGAGAAATAATAAAGATGAAAAGAATCGCAAAAATGGCCATAAAAACAATTGTAAGACCAAGGTGGACTTGGAATGGCAATGGAGGTTGGACCTCTGAGGCTGGAATCGTTGTAGCAGCAGTAGGAATATTCCTACGAAAAAGAAATATCCCCTTCGATGATAGTTCCATGTTTGTTTTTAAGTTGTGTGAAAAACAGCACTGATTTGGACTTCGTTCGCAAAGTACATCTAAACGTCCAGAGTGACAGCTAATCCTTTTAAAGAAGGTGGATATGTGACGACTTTAGAGTGCAATGCTTGCAAAATAAGTTTCTAGGAAGACAACAAGGAAATGTAATTTATCCATTGTTGATTGGCAAACATGTCAAAAAGTAAGAGAAAGACTGGAACTAGCAACCACAGGCTCCCAAGGAAAAATGAGAGCAAAAAATATTTTTGCAAAAAATCTTTTTATTTCATAATGTATTCAAATATTTTCAAAAAATACCAGGATGCTGAAATATTACAAATAAACCAGGGAAAAAATGGGAATTTTTTGGGATGCATCAATGAAACGTAATTTTTAGAAAAATAAAGACACGCTGAGACACTGAAGCCTCAATTCAATTTTACGTGTATTCTACAGAATGAAGATTTCAAATCTATCAGATTCATCCCACTACTTAGGTGAGTTATTGGGGAAAATCTGCAATCTGGTAGCCTGCGTCACATCCGGACTTTTCCTCCGTACGGACTTAACGGAGGAAAAGTCCGGATGTGACGCAGGCTACAATCTGGGAGGTTTTTGTTTTTGCTAATTTTGGGCTTCCTGTGTAAATTTGAGCCACACAATATGTGATCAGCAGATTCTCTCATTCGGCTACGTCATCATCATCAAACTTCCTCTGAAATTTGCTTCTTCCTTGGATGTCGAAATAATTGGTGGACTTTAGTACTAAATATTACCAAATATTTGCTTCAATATACATCAAATAGCATCGAGAGATAACCATTCCCTCAAAATGTTTGTCTTGAAGTGTCCAGCGAGTTGTAGTTTTCGCTAAAAATGGATAATAGTTCCAATGAGTTCTCTACGTCGGCGAACAAGGTCGAACAGTGAGGACCAAGACAACAACCACAATCCCGGCATTTATTCAGCCACAAATATCGCTGATAACTCAGATTTGGAAATGACATCATGCAGAGAAAGGACTCCGGAGTTCCTCTCCGCCGTCAAATCAATCAAATCTCGTCAGGTTTGTATAAAAAAGTGAAGATCTTTGGTCGATTCGTGTCAGACATGGACTACCGGCTACGTGTAGTGTTGATCCCCTGATATAATTGATACGATATGCAGTTGATCGCCAGAATTTCTTTCAAAATTACTCCAAACATCATCTAAATGCCATATGTACTAATATTTTGTGTTTTTAACGCGTCATCCCGCATATTTACCGCGTTTTACTAAACTGTTGAATATTAATGTAGACAAAATATTTACTAATGTTATTTTGTTTCGAACAGGGTTCGCCCTTTGTGAATCAAAAATACCAAGCATTGAATGGTGTTCATGCACAGAAAAGTCAGTTCTTTTTAATTGCCAAGTGAGTATACTGTTGTAGTGATGATTGTTTATATATAAACAAACATATTCTGACATTGTTTACATGTAAACAAAAGACAGCCAAATCTCCACTATAGGCCACTTCTCTCTCCAACAGCCACCTCTCCATAATGGGCCAGCGTTTCCTTTTCCCACTGCCATTGATCCAATTCATGCCTTTGCCCTACATTGAAACCTCTGTACAAGGACCACCTCTCCACAATGGCCAACATCTTCTGTCCTCACCATCGATCTAATCCATACATTTACTCTATACTGAAACCTCTGTACAAAGACCACCTCTCCACAATGGCCAACTTCTTCTGTCCTCACCATCAATCCATACATTTATTCTATATTGAAACCTCTGTACAACGACCACCTCTCCACAATGGCCAACTTCTTCTGTCCTCACCATCAATCCATACATTTATTCTATATTGAAACCTCTGTACAACGACCACCTCTCCACAATGGCCAACTTCTTCTGTCCTCACCATCAATCCATACATTTACTCTATACTAAAACCTCTGTACAACGACCACCTCTCCACAATGGTCAACATCTTCTGTCTTCACCATTGATCTGATCTATACATTTATTCTACACTGAAACCCCTGTACAACGACCACCTCTCCACAATGGCCAACATCTTCTGTCCTCACCATCGATCTAATCCATACATTTACTCTATACTGAAACCTCTGTGTAACGGCAATTGATGGCCAATTATTCTGTCTCAAGGTGGCCATTGTGGAGAGATTGGACTGTGTATTTCTGTACAGAGATACCATATACAATAGGGCTATTCATGAATACACAACTGAAATACCTTTGAAATCTACTCTATTCATGAATGATTGACTTTGGAGCCAATGAAAGTTTTTCTTTTTTAGACACATAGGTCAAGATATCAGTAACACCTTTTCAAAATTGGAGAAACTGGCCATATGTAAGTAGTTTTTAGTTGTTGTATTTTTTTTTGGGTGGGAGGGGGTGCTGTATCTCAGTGTTTTGTTTGGTTGATATTGATGCTTTATCCAATCAAAATGCTTAAACAAACCATTGCATGATGTTATATTTGTAAGTGAGATATTTCACGTCAATAAGACCCATAGTCTGATGCCCTCATGGGCTATTTAGTCTGTGGCCCATGAGGGTGAGAGGTCTAATTGTTTTAGTATCCACCAACTTGTAGGTCAAACTTATAATAAGAAAATATTGCAAATTGTAATTCAGCCGCCTGTTTTTCTTTTATTTATTTATATCATCTGATTTCCCATTTAGTGGCCAAAAAGAAATCCTTGTTTGATGACAGGCCAATGGAAATCCAAGAACTTACATATATCATTAAACAGGTACTTTATTTATAAAATCATACATGTAGGTGAATCATTAATTGCTTCTGTCACTCTACGTCCATTGACTTTCACATTGCTAGTAATGTATCAGTAATGATTTTCCCATTTTGTTAATTTTCAGGATATCAACAGTTTAAATCAGCAAATTGCACAGCTTCAAGAGGTACATGTTGGGACTTTAAAGAGAAATTGGTTTTCATTAGACAATAATGTAATGCATTCTGACTTTTGTTTTTTTATGTAGCTTGTGAAATCTAAGAGTAACACTGAGGGCAAACATCAACAACATCATTCAAATACTGTTGTTCTTACTCTCCAGGTAAATGATTGACCTTCACTCCAGTACTGTTGCAAAAACAATGCTGAAAACATATGAACATCCTTACTAACACCCTAAAACAACTTACTGACACCCTACTAACATCGTACTAGCATCCTTACAACAACATCCTACTGACACCCTACCAACAACATATCATAATTTGATACAGTTGTAATGAAATTATATTAATGATTCATTTTGTTGATAGTCAAAACTGGCAACAATGTCAAAAGACTTCAAATCAGTTCTAGAAGTTAGAACTGAGGTAAGTTCCAAATTATTGACCTTTTTTCATTCATTCATGTATTCACATATCTCCTTACCCATTTGCTCACTCCCTTTGCCACTTCCTTTCCCCCTCCCTCTTGCCCTCCCTCCTTTCCTTCCTCCTCCCCTCCCCTTCCTCCCTTCCTCCCTCCCTCCCCTCCCTTCCTCTCTCCCTCCCTCTCTCCCTCCCTCCCTTCCTTCCTTCCTTCCTTCTTCCCCTCCCTCCCTTCATTCCTTCCCTTCCTCCCCCTCCTTCCTTCCTCCCCTTTCTCCCTTGCTTCCTTGCCTCCCTCCCTCCCTTCATAAAAGTCACATTGAGTTGCCTGGGGTTAGGCTAAAGTTGGGATACTGTAGGAGTGGCACCCACCCCTGCACTTATGGTAGAAGCTAACAAAAAAAAAAGACTTGGAGTTGCCTCCAACTGACTGAAAAACTTTTACATCTTCCCAAATTCATTTATTAACTTTTCAGTAGCCATGCTGTGATGAGCCCAGAAACTAAAATTTCAATGTTTTTTAGAACTTGAAGCAGCAAAAAGAAAGGAGAGACCAATTCTCTCAAGGTGGTATATCAGACAGTATAACCACTGCATCTATGCCTGGAACTTCTGGTTAGTACACTGTATATAATTATGTTCAAACATGTTATGAAATTTCACTTACAATTTTTATGGGGTCATTTGAAAGTTAAATGTACGCTTAGAGTTTATGGTTGGTATTTTGTTTTCTACATTTATAAAGTGACTGCAGGTCCTTGAATTCTGGTGAAAAATTACTTTCCACCTCTTGGTTGATTGTTGGACTGTGGATAAAGTATTTGTTTTTTGTTTCATCTTAGTTCTCCAGAGGTCTAATGCCAGAGGTGGAGCACCAGCCCAGATGGGTGGGGCTGATCATGTGGCAATAGATATGGGTGGAGCTGAGCACACTCCACTGATGAACGACATGAATCAAATGCAAATTATGGATGAACAGGTACAATATAGTGAACTTTATAAGATTGCTGTGGTGTCCTTTGTCTATCCTAATTTCCTACGGAATTTGAGTACACTTTTGAAGCAGCACTTCTAAAGTTTGGTAGTTCTTTCACAGCTTATGCATATGCAAAGTGCCTTGAATCACTGCTTACATGTAAATGCCAACAAAGACTATTTTATACTCCCAAGTCTTATGAAGAATTATATTTAGAGTAAATATTGAGAGCAAATGTGTATTTTTGAAATAGGATACATATATCAGCAGTAGGGCAACAGCTATGGAGAGTATTGAGTCCACTATTGTTGAACTTGGAAGTATATTTTCACAACTTGCCAACATGGTGAAGGAACAAGAAGAACAGATCCAAAGGTATGGATGAAGCTGGTCAATGACCTCTGGGAGAAAAGGAAAGGAGTAGAGTGGGAGTATACAAGAATACCTTGCAACATAGCAGGTGCTGTGTGCTCCTCTCTTTTCCCTGCCCCAAAAGAAAATGTAGTAAATTTTTGACACCCCCTTCCTTCTCACCCTCTCTCCAAATCTCACCTGCTCCCTGCCCCAGAAGGAAGGACACTAAATCTCTGTTGACCACCTCCCTACTTTTCCCTCCCTCCATCCGGCCTTCCCCATCTTCCTAACCCAAAAGGAAGGGTATTTAACTTTTATTGACCCCCCTCTCTACCCCTCTGACTCTCAACCCTTCCAACCCCTGTCCATGCCCCATAGGGAGGGTAGTTAACTTTATTGACCCCCTCCCTTCCCTTCTCCATTCTCTTTCAACCTCTACCCCTGCACCATGGGGAAGAGTAAGTAACCTTTTTATTTGACCCTACTTCTCTCATTCCCCCTACAACCCATCTTTCCCTTACTGACCCATTTCATTTCTTTGACTTCCCATAAATTAACATGCTTCCCATTTTCTTTGCTCAGAATCGATTCAAATGTTGAAAACACAGAGATGAATGTAGAGGCAGCCCATGGAGAGATTCTAAAGTATTTCCAGTCTGTTTCCTCTAATCGGTGGCTTATTGTCAAGATCTTCCTGGTTCTTATTGTCTTCTTTATTATATTTGTTGTATTCATGGGATAACTATTAATGATTATTAATTAAGGTGGCCAAAAATTATACACTATATGGGGAGAAGAGGGAAAGGACCCGTTTACTCTTATTCTTTTATAGAATTTGACCCTTAGAAATACCTGAATCAAAATTGCCCATTCAAAAATGGGATCAATGAACTGATGACTAGAACATTTTTAAAATGCCCTTTGAGTATCCCAGTCTCTCTCCCATTTGAGCACCACAGGGAAACCAAACTAGTGCCCCACCAAAAAGGTAGCCTTCAGTGTCTAGGCGAAAGAAATTGTAAAAATATCTTGTAGATATACATACATATGTAGCTCCGTGATGTGGTATGCAAAGAAATATATAGTGAGAACCGGAAAATTTTGTAGAAGTTTAATATATTATTGAAATATGTTTGTGAAGCACATCCATATACATTAGGAGAGTGGTCTGGTTGGTACTTTCAGTGGCTGGCTTACCTTTTTACCCTGATTGAGGTTGCATGAGAGTTCATTGTCATTGTTATACACGAACATGTAGGCCTTGCATCTTTACCGGGTTCCTATGATATCGAAAAGCCTTCCTTTTACCACATGGACCTGGACTTGGTTTTTGAACACATAAAAACACATAGACAAGTACTCTCTCGTGAGCTTAGACATTTGAATTACAGTATCTTATTTTCATTCATTTTTTCGTTCGTTCGTTTCCGGTTCGTTTTGCTTGTTTGTTGGTTTATTTATTTATCATTCAATCAATAAGAGCCAAAAAGATGGCGTATTCCCACTTAATATTACCTTGTAGGTGGGGGGGGGGGGGGGCTTATTTGAACAGGAGGCTTATTTAAAATTTGAAAATTAGAACGAAATACTGTATACATTTTCAACCCTTTACACAACTGTGGTGGCTTACAACACACTACGTTTGTGGACTGCAGTTTAGTGGCGGCATTTTTTGAGCCTTGTCACAAGTAGCGTTTATAACCTCATAATAAGGACATCCATCTATAGGTTCAAGTTCAATATTTTGTAAACAAACCCTTAAAATGAAATCAAAGGTCAAATGCTACGTAGATGTTATGTCCTGTACTTTGGGAGAGGTGGCATTTTGATCTTCAGCCGTTAATATCTCTCACTAGCTCTTTTGTAACCTTCACGACAAGATTTTGCCACAAATTTTGAGCAATAGTAACACAAATGTAATGCTTGCATTTAAAATGTATCATTGCCAGTGAACGAAAAAGTATGAAAACAGCAGCTTTTTGTAATCGCTGTCACTTGGAGCTGTAATATAACAATCTTGAGAGCAATTTGAATTTTCCGTGCACTTTCATGAAATAGCAAAATCCGTTTCCTGTCTGAAGACAATACAGACACACTCCATGCATATCAGTTAAACACGGCACATAGGTCATAATGTCTATAAAAACATTCGAAGTTCCTGCAGCCGTAACCGCGCCGTGACCGTGTGGTGCCGTTTTAACAGTCATACGAAATCTACTCTATAACCGTTGTACGGTGTTCTGATTAATTGATGTTAGAGCGACGGGGTTGAAAAAATTTGAGCCTCGTCACAATTTTATATAATAAACAGTTCTTTTTTCATATCATCCTGTTATTTCAGTTCCAGATGTAGCCTCTGAATTGAAGTCAAAATTATCTGTTATCATCTGCCCGAGTCACATCAGAAAGCGCAGATCAAATATCGTCATTTTTTGGTGCACTACATTTGTTTGGGTGGGCGGGGCAGTATAGTCCACCGCAGTTTAATGTTAACGTTTGTTACGACGCCGTTCGTTTCACACTCATAGGAAATCCGCTCTATTGTGTTTAGTTGTCCGTTGTCAGGGTTCACATCTTCGATTCAAGAATTGACCCTGCAGATGGAGGGCTTATTTGAGCAGGGGTATTTCAAATTGGAAATGAGAACGAAATACTGCATACATTTTTAACCCTTCGTTAACAGCAGCCATAGAGCCATACATTGAACGATAGCCTTGTAACCAGGTCACACCAAACTTTTACGGTATCTGATTGATTGATTGGTTCGTGTAACGCATGCGCATGTAAGTTCTTCTGGACTCTGTTTTACCGAAGCGGAGCGGAGTAAAAAGAGGCATGAGTCTGGACTAGAGTAAGTCACGCTAGTTTGAGTTTGGTGCTTAATCATTAATCCAACTCCATTAATCACTGAGTGTTTTCAATCTCTGCGACGCCGAAAATAATAACATTACATGCATGAACTCATGAAAGTGCCGTCAGATGAATTTCAAACGAAGAGGCTTAGATTTTACCTTGATTGAGTCATGTTTCTTTAGTGGAACCTCTGTCACATTACTTTACATAAAGTGTAGGTCATTGCTGTTATTATCCAGCGTTCAAAGGAGAAAACAGAACAGAACAGGGACAAAATCAAACGCGAATCTTGACCACATTTCTAGCTTTTCAAACACTTGACTGCGAAGCTCAATAATGACGGCGATACCCAAAGGCTTCTGGGTACAGTTTTGCAGATTCTCGACGTACACGACAGATAGATTGATAAAAACGGCAAATCTCGACTCGTGCGGCCAGAGGCCTGGGCACGAGTAAAAATACGCGCATTTGGAAGAAATAACCTGGAAATATTGTTTTAGGGTGCATTTGTCCGGCCTTGACGGTTAACTTTTTTGACGTTTGACGGTTAAAATTTTCTTCATTTGCGGACGGTTAACGGTTAAAATTTAGGCCGTTTGACGGTTGACGGTTAACCCCATTGAGACCCTCAGGTCGGGCTTAACTTGTCACGAAGAATAGCAGTGAGATCACATCGATATTTCTTCAACAAAATTTGGCAGAACTATATAAACTACTTTGTACAATTAATGCTGAATTCATTTTCGAGGAATAAGCATGTATATCTTCAGGCATCTTTTCAGTCAATGGTAGCGAGATTTGTGCATTGTTTATTTCATCAGTATAGACACGAAGTATTAAATCGTCACAACAAAGATCAAAGATCACATCAATCGGTACGTTTTATCTATATATATAGAAACACATCATGCGATCAATACTTCTTCGGTTCAGATGATCGCACTTACTCGATCGGGATCGACTTGTCGTCATGAAGAAGACACTAGTGAAAAACGTCTGCGCATGCGCGTATATTATGGCGATTTCTTAAGAAATGTGTCTATCAAACAATTGCCAATAAACAGTCATTCGCTCGGCAGTGAACTCTATTCCATATTTGGGCAGGCATCGCCTTATTTGGAAGTCACGTTGATCCATTTTTGCTGATAAACACATCACATGGATTGTCCACCATCTTGAAAATTGCTTAGAAACCTCGCTTTTCAATAAACAGGAAACCCAATGGTAAAAACACAGGAAGCCCGCGAAAGGCAACAATTGTTTGATATGTGAGTTTTAGCTTGAAATGAAATGCTCGCGTTCCTGGTGTATACATAAGATTTCTCTTGTATACCTTTTTGAGACAAAGATACTGCATTATTTGAAGACATTATGTGAATACTGGCCCTAAGTTTCAAGTACTTTCCTTAAGTTTTGACATTTTGTAAAATGTATTGTTCAGCAGCAAGTGTGAAAGTCAAATTTGCATATTTTTATAATAGCAAGAAGAAAGGACTTGGAGCATGCGCAGACGTTTTTCCCTAGTGTCCATGAAGAATAGTCATGGCATCTTGATCATCGATCAGTATTTCTTCGGTTGACCGGACGTACGTAGTAAGTTGCTTGTACTTGTAACGAAGAATAGTGAGATCACATCACGTGTGATCTTTCACAAAAATTTGGCAGGACTATATAAGCTACTTTGTACAATTAATGCTAAATCCATTTAGTTACGAGGATCGAATAAATTAAATATGTATATCATCAAATACCTTTTCGGACAATGGTAGGGATTTGTGCATTGCTTATTCCATGAAACGGGCACAAAGTCAACTTGATACAAATTCTGATCAGTCTCGGTCGGCATTCATCTGATATTCGCTAAGTTGAATCCATTCTAGCACGGGCTCAAGTGAATGCTCTTTGCTGGACCTTTGGCATGTTCTTCTAAAGCAATTCCATGGTACGATATTGTAGTGACAGGTGGGTTTGAACCTCTTCAGCATTTTTGCTGCTTCACAACGGAACGTTTGATTCAGCACTGCATAAATGAATGGATTAACGACGTGAGGAATCAGATACAGGCCCGCGCACAGCGAAAAAATCCAAGGCGACTGCTCAGTGATCTTCAGCCATTTTTCAAAGTAAAAGACCCGAAATAGGTGCATGAGATGAAGGGGCAAGTTGCAAATTCCAAACACGAACACAACTACTATCAGAGCGAACATCACTTTCTGGGCTTGTTTGGCAAGTCGGTTGTTGGGCACATGTCGTTTGATGGCATCGCGAAGCATGCCGGCGATTTTGACGTACAGACGAGAAATCAGCGCCAGTGGCAGCAAATAGAACAGGATGAAATCAACTGGATGAAGAACTTTCTCGTACAGAGGATCAGGCCAAATCAGCTCGCAGGTGTACTCCTGGTGGATTTCTTCATCTAAGCTTACGAGTTGAAGATTCATCATTTGCGGGATGGATAGTACGAGTGCCAACAGCCAAACACCAAGTAATCCAACTCGGATTACTGCCTTAGAAACAAGCAAGTCAAAGGTTACCTGGTAACGCTCTATGGCAACGCCAACCATTGTCCCTAACGATGCGTATACACAGAGATGGGTGACACTGAAGACAATCTTACACATCGCCTCCCCAAAGGGCCAGACGAGGCCCAAGGCTTCGTAGGCTACGTAAAAAGGTACGTAGACGAGTAAAATGCCTAAGTCTGCGGCCGTGAGGCTTAGAATTAAGGCACTGGATGACAAGTTGAAGAGAGAGTTCCCTGGACGTCTTGCAAACAGGACTAAAACGAGGATGTTTCCTGGGACACCCACGATGAAAAGAAGGCAATGTAAAATGATTTGAGATGTTAATACGAAGTTGTTGCCTTCGGTGAGGTTTTGGTCAAGTGAACTATCATTAAAGTGATTCCATTCATCAAAGACGTGGCTGTCCTCTGACGATGTCATCGTTAATGCTGAATCGAGCGGCTCCTATACACTTTTTTCTCGGCGTGTGAAAGTTATTTTGGTGTCTTGAGCTTTCTCCAGAACTCCATTAACACATTAATTAAGCGTTAAAATCGTTCATATGAAGGCATCATTGTGTCTCGATAATCTCCATTGTCGTTCGGAATGACAGCGATATCGATTGCCTGTTCATTCAGCGGTTGTTTATAAAAGAGCCATTTGGGCAAACTGGCCGTCTAGTAAAAAAAAACTTTTGTAAATCCACTATATCTTCCTCACTAGGAAATGTTGGATTATACCAACTTATTTAATTAGGAAACACGGTCGACAGACACCTACGTAGATTGATTGTGCATTTAAACGAAATATATATTGTCTATTCGCTCTACTTATGTTGAGACTATACTTTACTGCAATATTCAAAAGTAAAACTCAGCGTGATTGGTATTATTATCGGCATGCCTTGTTGATGCTCTTGTTCTATGATAGGCGGTACGTATATTATTATTAGCCGCAAATGCTATTCACATACATGTTAGCACGTAGCTTTGAAGTATGTTTTGTTCGCTTACATGTTATAGCTTTGTTGTTTTATAGCATGGTTTCGAGTACAAGATGTACAAGGTTTAGCTTTTTCATAGTTTTGGATTTGAAAAATTCGAATTAACAACAAACCCAAGGTATCAAGCGAATTTGAAAAGCGTTTTCCAAAACGACTGGCCCACGTCTTCACTCCAGTGTGTGGGCCGAAAGCATAAAAAGCAAGCAATTAAAGGTTTACTTCTATTGAAAACACCATATTGTCAACTTTATGCGGCAAGCTACTTAAACTCATCTTCTACATCTTTCTAAAGCATTGAACATTAGTGATTGGCTGCGAAGCACAGGTGTGAAGCGGACGCCTCAAAGCAACGTCAAGAGCGAGCTAGGTCCGATTAATAGCCGACTTCCAAGATACACTTCGTTTGCCATATATATATAAACTGGGAATCAACACGAGGCCATGTGCATAAAGTTCAATCATTCGTAACAAGACAAAAAGTTAACCACTTAACCTCGTTCTAAATTGTTTGTGTGGCAGGTGAAGCACATCTCGGAACTGGACTATTAAGTAACCTCAATGTGTTGCTTAAAAGCTCATATAACAAAAACTAGAAAGGGTTTTTGTTACTAAATTTGTAAGGTTTGCTTGACGGCTCTCACGGAACCCAAGCTTTTAAGGAAAAGCTAATTATCAGAACCCAAACCTCTAATTGTACGTTCTCATTTTCGCTTTATTTTCTTGTCCTTTATAATTCAGTTCGTTCTCTGAATTTCTTCAATCAATAGTCAGACCCCACGAAAATTTTGCCCTTTGGAGTTGTCATTTTCGTGCATGTTCATTGTGAACTTAAAAATCAACCGCATCGATCCGCATTAAGGAGTGCTACTGAACGACAAAGGAGCGACAAATGTTATTGTCAGTTGAAATATACAATAGCTGCACATCGCTGTCACGGAAAGCGGCTTGTTGCTTGGAAAATCAAGGGATATTAGAGAGAGCTTAGCTTAAAGTGCCCATAACCCCTTACTGGAAATCTTTTCTCCATGCATTAAGTTGAATAGCTTAATATGTCAGGTCTCCATTTAAACCAGCCTAAGGCCCAACTGGACAACCCTGTATAAATATTGTTTAGATAGATAAATAAATAAATAAATAAATAAATAAATAAATAAATAAATAAATAAATAAATAAATAAATAAATAAATAAATAAATAAATAAATAAATAGATAGATAGATAGATAGATAGATAGATAGATAGATAAATAAATAAGTAAATAAATAAATAAATAAATAAATAAATAAGTAAATAAATAAGTAAATAAATAAATAAATAACTAAATAAATAACTAACCAGCTAAATAAATAAATAAATGAATGAATGAATGAATGAATGAATGAATGCATGAATGAATGCACGAATGAATAAATGAATGAATAAATAAATAAGTAAATAAACAAATAAATATAATAAATAAATGAATGAATGAATGAATGAATAAATAAGTAAATGAATGAATAACTCAAGCATGTTAAGGCCTGGGTCATTGGGCCGAACTAAAAAAAACTAAAATTGCAATATTTCTACCAATATTAATTGTATTTAGATATAATTTTGGTCCATAGTCATAATTAGGATCCTTAACATTTTTATTTGTGTATGGTCGGAATTCGGTGGTCACGTGACCTATAGGATGAAAAAATATTAATTTAAAAATGGGCCGGTGAAAATGCATTTAATGAAGACTGTTTTTTATGTGTTACTGTTAAGGACATCTAGATAAGTTAGAAACTGCCTGGAATGGATGACTTCATTTAAACGGTGAGGAGTAACATGCAAATTTGTAAATACCTGGTTTGGTCACGTGACCTCTTTTACCAAATATCTCCTTAACAATCAGTGATGGACCACCATTCCAGGCAGATTTTGAAAGACAACCCAAAAAGTCATAAATTGACATCTCGTTTATTATTTCACTTTACGTCTCTATACGGCCCGTTTTCCATTGAATTTTTGTCATTTTCTATATGACGTAGATGGTCACGTGACCAAGCGTTCCCCATTTTGTCAATGAGAATTTTTAAAAATCGACCAATTCTAACACGTCTCCAAGTTAGAAAGCGAAATGTTCAATATTTCTCTTGAAATGTAAAACAATACCACTTTATGCTAAATATAGGCCTGACCCAGGCCTTAACATGCTTGAGAAATGCATGAATGAATAGATAAATAAATAAATAGATAAACAAATACATAAATAGATAAAAAAATAAAAAAATAAGCAAATAAGTAGATAAATAAATAGATAAATTCTTGAATGAGGATGTCTACTGTTTGGGTTGTAAGCATTTGAAATCGGAAAATGCAAGTGAGGTGACATCATTTTGTTTCAAATTTTGCAACATGTGCGTTTGAGACCCCTTTGAGTGAAGAGGCAAAATTGTTCATCATACTATGTATGTATTCTGGTGCTGAAAATGAATAAGTTCTCTCTAATATCCCTTGATTTTCCAAGGAACAAGCCGCTTTCCGTGACAGCGATGTGCAGCCATTGTATATTTCAACTGACAATAACATTTGTCGCTCCTTTGTCGTTCAGTAGCACTCCTTAATGCGGATCGATGCGGTCGATTTTTAAGTTCACAATGAACGTGCACGAAAGTGACAACTCCAAAGGGCAAATTTTTCGTGGGATCTGACTATTGATTGAAGAAATTCAGTGAACTGAATTATAAGGACAAGAAAATAAAGCGAAAATGAGAACGTACAATTAGAGGTTTTGGTTATGATAAAATAGGCAAACGTAGTGTAGATGGCAAACGAAGTGTATCTTGGAAGTCGGCTATTAATCGGACCTAGCTCGCTCTTGACGTTGCTTTGACGTCCGCTTTACGCCTGTGCTGGGCAGCCAATCACTAATGTTCAAGAAGAAGTAGAAGATGAGTTTAAGTAGCTTGCCGCATAAAGTTGACAATATGGTGTTTTCAATAGAAGTAAACCTTTAATTGCTTGCTTTTTATGCTTTCTACCCACACTCTGGAGTGAAGACGTGGGTCAGTCGGTTTGGAAAACGTTTGTCAAATTCTCGGGGGTGGAAGCGGAATCATTTAAGTTCAATGATTCATGATTCCCTTCAAATTTCAGCCCATGATTCATGATTCCTTATCAAATTTTTGTCGTGATTCGTGATTCTCAAATGATTCATTTTACAAAATACACTGATTCATGATTCCTTAACTTAAAATGCAATGATTCATGATTCCTACTTAAGTTCACAATGAACGTGCACGAAAGTGACAACTCCAAAGGGCAAATTTTTCGTGGGATCTGACTATTGATTAAAGAAATTCAGTGAACTGAATTATAAGGACAAGAAAATAAAGCGAAAATGAGAACGTACAATTAGAGGTTTTGGTTATGATAAAATAGGCAAACGTAGTGTAGATGGCAAA
The DNA here is from genome assembly GCA_029948255.1 of Telmatactis stephensoni. Lineage (NCBI taxonomy): Eukaryota > Metazoa > Cnidaria > Anthozoa > Actiniaria > Isophelliidae > Telmatactis > Telmatactis stephensoni. The sequence goes on from JALIZF010001426.1 coordinate 267,375, forward strand.
CGAAGTGTATCTTGGAAGTCGGCTATTAATCGGACCTAGCTCGCTCTTGAAGTTGCTTTGACGTCCGCTTTACGCCTGTGCTGGGCAGCCAATCACTAATGTTCAAGAAGAAGTAGAAGATGAGTTTAAGTAGCTTGCCGCATAAAGTTGACAATATGGTGTTTTCAATAGAAGTAAACCTTTAATTGCTTGCTTTTTATGCTTTCTACCCACACTCTGGAGTGAAGACGTGGGTCAGTCGTTTTGGAAAACGTTTGTCAAATTCTCGGGGGTGGAAGCGGAATCATTTAAGTTCAATGATTCATGATTCCCTTCAAATTTCAGCCCATGATTCATGATTCCTTATCAAATTTTTGTCGTGATTCATGATTCTCAAATGATTCATTTTACAAAATCACACTGATTCATGATTCCTTAACTTAAAACGCAATGATTCATGATTCCTACAAATTTCAAAGCCGTGATTCATGATTCCTGATTCCGCTTCCACCCCCGAAAATTCGGTTGATACCTAGGGTTTGTTGTTAATTCGAATCAGTTTTCAAATCCAAAACTATCAAAAACTATACCTTGTACATCTTGTACTCGAGACCATGCTATAAAACAACAAAGCTAGACCATGTAAGCGAACAAAACATACTTCAAAGCTACGTGCTAACATGTATGTGAATAGGATTTGCGGCTAACAAGAATATACGTACCGCCTATCATAGAACAAGAGCTTCAACAAGGCATGCCGATAATAAAACCAATCACGCTGAGTTTTACTTTTGAATATTGCAGTAAAGTATAGTCTCAACATAAGTAGAGCGAATAGACAATATATATTTCGTTTAAATGCACAATCAATCTACGTAGGTGTCTGTCGACCGTGTTTCCTAATTAAATAAGTTGGTAATCCAACATTTCCTGGTGAGGAAGATATACTTAGTGGATTTACAAAAGTTTTCTTACTAGACGGCCAGTTTGCCCAAATGGCTCTTTTACAAACAACCGCTGAATGAACAGGCAATCGATATCGCTGTCATTCCGAACGACAATGGAGATTATCGAGACACAATGATGCCTTCATATGAACGATTTTAACGCTTAATTAATGTGTTAATGGAGTTCTGGAGAAAGCTCAAGACACCAAAATAACTTTCACACGCCGAGAAAAAAGTGTATAGGAGCCGCTCGATTCAGCATTAACGATGACATCGTCAGAGGACAGCCACGTCTTTGATGAATGGAATCACTTTAATGATAGTTCACTTGACCAAAACCTCACCGAAGGCAATAACTTCGTATTGACATCTCAAATCATTTTACATTGCCTTCTTTTCATCGTGGGTGTCCCAGGAAACATCCTCGTTTTAGTCCTGTTTGCAAGACGTCCAGGGAACTCTCTCTTCAACTTGTCATCCAGTGCCTTAATTCTAAGCCTCACGGCCGCAGACTTAGGCATTTTACTCATATCTACGTACCTTTTTACGTAGCCTACGAAGCCTTGGGCCTCGTCTGGCCCTTTGGGGAGGCGATGTGTAAGATTGTCTTCAGTGTCACCCATCTCTGTGTATACGCATCGTTAGGGACAATGGTTGGCGTTGCCATAGAGCGTTACCAGGTAACCTTTGACTTGCTTGTTTCTAAGGCAGTAATCCGGGTTGGATTACTTGGTGTTTGGCTGTTGGCACTCGTACTATCCATCCCGCAAATGATGAATCTTCAACTCGTAAGCTTAGATGAAGAAATCCACCAGGAGTACACCCACGAGCTGATTTGGCCTGATCCTCTGTACGAGAAAGTTCTTCATCCAGTTGATTTCATCCTGTTCTATTTGCTCCCACTGGCACTGATTTCTCGTCTGTACGTCAAAATCGCCGGCATGCTTCGCGATGCCATCAAACGACATGTGCCCAACAACCGACTTGCCAAACAAGCCCAGAAAGTGATGTTCGCTCTGATAGTAGTTGTGTTCGTGTTTGGAATTTGCAACTTGCCCCTTCATCTTATGCACCTATTTCGGGTCTTTTACTTTGAAAAATGGCTGAAGATCACCTTGCAGTCGCCTTGGATTTTTTCGCTGTGCGCGGGCCTGTATCTGATTCCTCACGTCGTTAATCCATTCATTTATGCAGTGCTGAATCCAAAGTTCCGTTGTGAAGCAGTGAAAATGCTGAAGAGGTTCAAACCCACCTGTCACTACAATATCGTACCATGGAATTGCTTTAGAAGAACATGCCAAAGGTCCAGCAAAGAGCATTCACTTGAGCCCGTGCTCGTATGGATTCAACTTAGCAGATATCAGATGAATGTCGACGGAGACTGATCAGAATTTGTATCAAGTTGACTTTGTGCCCGTTTCTGGCTAAAGATGAAACGTGACTAAACTGATGAAATAAACAATGCACAAATCCCTACCATTGCCCGAAAAGCGGTACCTGATGATATACAGTTTGATTTATTCCTCGTAACTAAATGGATTCAGCATTAATTGCACAAAGTAGCTTATAGTCCTGCCAAGTTTTTGTCAAAGATCACACGTGATGTGATCTCACTATTCTTCGTTACAAGTACAAGCAACTTACTACATACGCCCGGTCATCAACCGAAGAAATATCGATTGCGATGAGATGCCATGACAAGTCGATGTCGAGAAAGTCAGTTGCGCTAATGAATGGACGTACATTCGTCTGATTGTGTATCTTGAAACCAAAATGGACTTACTCACTAACTAATTTTTTGTCCTCGATATCCTATTTAATTTCTTCGCGTGGATCATGACTTCTCGAATTTATATGAATAAAAAAGCTTGAATTTTGACTCTGATTAGAGGGTCTCAATGGGGTTAAGCGTGAGTCGTGAAACGCTTAAAAAATTAACCGTGAGTCGTGAAAATTCGAAAAAAGTAATCGTGAGCCGTGAATAATTTTTGTAGCGTGAGCCGTGATTTTCGTTTTTTATAGTAAATTTAAGTGATCTAAAGTCTAGGTGAACTTTCCTGTGGCGCTGGGGCATGAGACCAATGACATTTGAGCGTTGCCTAGGCCTGGTCTTCCTGGGCGAGTTGACTGGGCGTCAGCCAGGCGCTCATTATGTCACTCTTGGTGGTCTTTGTCCAGGCGTCTCAGTTTTTACTCTCCTCAGTGTGTCTCAATGATTGACTAACTTGTGTAATTCGTGTGATAGTTTTTGCTTCGACTTGTACTTGTACTCGAATACTTAGAAGACTTTTGTGTTTATAAGGACTATAAGACTATGTCCGTCATAAGAGGCATGGTAAGATTCTATCGGATGGGTGAAGAGAAGCCCTGTGAGCGGTATAAGGTCCGTTTAAAGATTAATGACCAACCTTTGATCAACGATCTCAAGAGGCAAATAATTGATGACCTGGGCCTCAAGGAACAGGCCAAAACGTTCGGCTTGGGTTTATTTGAACTCAAGCTATATCGTCTGGCAAAGATGGGCGGAAGGATTGAAAATTTTCGGATTGCTACCCAACAACAGCTTGACTTGGAGTTTCCATTACTAGTAGGATCAAGAGACCATAATACTAAGAGAGCGAAGCTCAGTATTGATGTCTGTGCCATGTTCGTGGCGGCTAAGGCTATTTTTAGTAACTTCGCCATCGCGCGCGCAAGGCACTTAAACAATAGAATTCAAATACGGTCCCTTCCGCGCGCACGCCAAAAAGCAAATTCTATTGGTTGAGGGCCTTGCGCGCGCAACTGGCGAAGTTACTAAAAATAGCCTTAGCCGCCACGAACATGGCACAGACATCAATACTGAGCTTCGCTCTCTTAGTATTATGGTCTCTTGGTAGGATCCGATGGCGAATCAGAGCTAAACGTATTAACATTTTTGCCAAAGAGACAAGCAGCCAAAAAGAAACAGCAATTCAATTCAAAACGAATTTTTTCAGTCATGCTATATCAGAAATTCTTCAAAACGCTTAAGTTAACCGTGATTCGGAAAAATTAACCGTGAGTCGTGAAAAAGCGATGTTTTTAAGCGTGAGTCGTGACTGATACCCCCCCATTGAGACCCTCTGATTACTGTATGTTTTCAGTGTTTAATTTTAAGCTTGACGAGCAGCTGATTTTTTTTTCCAGGGTTTGATATTTGTACGTTTTGAAATGATTGCGGAAGCTGAACCATATTTATATTCGGTTATTTAAAATAGGATACTTTGAAAGATTAAAACTTTATATGTTCTTGAATTTGTATACTACCCGTGCAATGAAGCACGTTCGTATTATTTTTAATAAACACCGGAACCCCGCACCAACTTTTCAATGTCCAAAATAGCTTCTGATTTTGAATGTTGCTCTTTTGCTTTTTATTTTGTTATTTAATGAAGCTGTCAAATATACCACTCTAACTGCATAGCATAACCAGTATGATTTCATGATACACTGCATCCAAGTACTAGCTTAATCCCACCTGGCACGAGTAAACCCTTTGTAGAAGGGTCTAGTTTTAAGACGTCGTAACATTTTCACTGTTTTAATACATTCAAAATTTTGATAAACAACTTAGAAGTTTGTATAATGTTTCAAACTAATCCCTTCACATTTCGAATTTTGCCTAATACAGCAGATTCATTTTATTTTCTTGTTAAACATTAAGAAACCGCAATATATGACAATGGGCAAGTTAAACAACGCGGTAGCAACAAATAGCAATGTAATTTCATAAAAATAATGATTTAATATTGGTTAGTAATATTTAATTGGTTAATAATATACATGAAAAAATTTCTCGACGCTGATTGGATGAGAGCAGTGCAGTTCAAATGTAATACCAGTGCAAAAATCTGTAACACCAGTGCAAATTACATTTGAATTTACAGGTCCTGTGCTTCAAATCTTTTTTTTCTTCTCCTTATTCTGCTATTGTAAATATTAACAAGCATTACATATACGGTGTTTTTCGCTCATTAAAGAACATGTACGTTTGAAAAAGTGGCAAAAACTTTGATAATCTGGTTCATAGTTGGATAAATTTTTTGATGACTTGTGCGCGCTACTTACGCCATATCATCACATGTCAACCGGAGCGCGCGCTCAAAGTTTTCTTCTCGAGATTTTATTCGTTTTTCTTAAAAAATCACCGCTAATTTTCTCGAATTTTTTCATGTATATTATTAAAAGATAATCATACGGTTTTTCGTTCAATTTGAAATTAATTCGCACTTGTGTATTTTTCAAAGAGCTGAAATTAGAGCGAGAGAGAGAAATTATGCTTTGAGCTAATGTTGCTTCGTGATTCATAAATAAAATGATACTGAGTTGTTTTTTTAATCGTTCGATCGATTTTACAGTGATCATAAGAGCACTCGAACCCTGAACACTTCAAGTTTTTTTCAGGTTATTATTTTTTAACCTTTCTACTACTTCAAACACTCTAAAATGAATCACTGCGTTCAAATACACCAAGTGATCAAAATGAGTGGTATTTGCAAACCAATGGCTCAAGGGATGCATTTTAAAAAAGTGTAAAAAAAAACCTTGAAGTGTTCACAGTTTGAGTGTCCTTACTGAAAGAAATTCGAAAAAATACAGCGCTCAAATGTGAATAATTGGCGCTGAATCTAAAATGGTGGTTTGTTCTCATTATTATGAGCGAAATAATCCTCAAATCATTTAAGGCATCAAAATATAAGATGAAGGAAGATTTTGACGAGCTTTGAAAGTATTTTATTTCTGTCTTTCTAAACAATACCAAGTGATTTCTGGTGACTAATGCCAACGTCGACCATGAAAAAGGTTTTTACATTGTGATTTACTTAAAATCAAATCGTACAGAATTTCTTGATTCTAGGATATATGATTTGCCAGATACCATATAAGGATGAAATGCTATTAGATTTTCTGTAGGCTCTTCAAATCTGCTCTGTATTTAAGTTTTAATGATTTCAATCTTTCTTAATTGTTTATCGCTGCTATGGCAACGCGTACCCTAATAAAACTTACATGATACTAAACTCGTTCGATCGAGCAAGAAAATGTTGTTGTAAAGGCCGTTACGTTCAAAAAATCTTGGTGTGACGGTCAAAACCATTAGGCAAACACCTGAACTGTAAATTCATGTAAAATATAATTTATAATAATAATATTTAATAATATTTATTAATTTTTATAGCGCTAATATCAATATACATTTTCGTCAGCGCATTTATTGTCTAGCAATGAGCTTGGGTACCTTATGTTTGAGACGTACAAAAGGAGGGTGACCCCTCCCTTTTCCTACTTTCCACTGTAAAAGGATCGGTATGCTCTAAAATGTTTCAAAAATGCCCTTAAAGATACCGGAAGTCTTTTAAGAAGGGCGTGACCGGACGATTTTTAACTCCTAAGAGATACCAGCGATAACAAGTTAATGAACATTACACCTTTTGCTGATCATTAACAGGAAATGTACTTTCATTTAAGCGAATTTACGTTTTATTAACGTGAAAATACATCCATTTTAGTGTATCGACATTCAATGTAGTATTTAGACATTCCTTGACGACGTTTGCATAAACGGTTATATTAATTTCATCAGCATTGATCGTCAATCATTTTCATGAGCTTCATATTCCATTTCAGGGCGTGCTGATTATACAAAAGTGAAACAATAAAATAGTGAAACAATATAGACGTATATATCATTCTTTAGCTTGTATCGAGAACGTCAACGTTTGATAATTGACCTAGCTATCCCTTTATAAAGTTAGTGATTGCACAACTTCATACCCATATCTATCACACGTATGTCATCCAGACACGATTTATGGCAGATAACGATTTGACTTGAGACCCGCCCTAACACTGGTTATCAAAATCTGAGTAGGGTTTATTCAGTTTATGAGTTCGCGTTCGGCTTCTGATCAGAAGCCGAACGCGAACTAGAGACTTCTTGGACTTACTGTTAATTCTTCTTTAATCGTGTTCTTGCTCTAATGAACTCTTCTGTCAAAACTGAGCTGCATAAAACTAGCTTACACTATTAAAACTAGCATTTATCTAAAGCGAAAACATTTAACTTTCTAAACTAGCAAAAACACTTCCATTTTAGGAAAACGGCTTCAGTTACAAACTTTGACATTTGCTGCAAAGGAAAATTCCCTTAGCTAGGTTAACCTCGGACTTCGATCAACTTTCTAGTTACGAAACTTACTGATTGTCCAGAATAACTATTAGCAAGGTCAATGTGTCAATCTAATTGACACGTTTGTTAAATTTACAAGTATAAACACTTCGTAAAAACTGAAGTTAGGCTTAAGCCTAACTTGTTAGTCTTGTTACGAAGCTTGAACAATATAAGTATTTATACTAGACTATAAAAATTACTAAACTATAAAAGGCGTGGCATAACACCAGGTTGTAATATGCTACGTTTAATTGCTTCATTGCTTCAACTCTTTTCTCATGACCCAACATTTCTTTTACATTCTTAACAGGATTTTTTATATATATCTAAAGCATGTCACAGCGTTTAGGCTTATTTACAATTTTTTACATTAGAGATATTACTAAATGAAATCCGGAAAAATAATAGTTTGACAAAAGCTGAATTTTACAGCTACAATTCTATATAAAGGCCCACTTGGATGAAAATCGCCGGTGAAAATTGAAAACGGATCATTTCTATATGTTGACTAATATAGTTAAATAACTAGCTAATGCCGACAAAAATCTACATTTTAAAGCTCAATCATCACAGAGAAACTTTTGGTTTAAACCTAAAGAACAATAGGATTAGAGTAAAAAATTGACGTTCATTTCCACTCACAGTTTAAATGCTAAATAAACTTGACAATTCTATCACTCTCTGTGGATGTGAAGAAAATATTGCTTCATGGTGATTATTGGTGCCGTGTGCATAGGTTTCACTGAGTTTCACGTCATTTTCAATTTTCAATGATTTTGATCCAAGTGCTCTCCTTTACTTTAAAGCATATACACTTGTATTTAAGTAATTTGTATACAACAATTGCAGCAGATCTTGACAAAGACAATACACTTTGGCAATGTATGGCCGATATTTGTCGTCTTCTGTAATATAATAAGTTATAACTGAATACTGCTGTTTAAAAACGGTTGGTTAATATGACATATTTATATTGCTTGCTGATAGGCCGGTGATATATACACCTTTTCAAAAAGGTTTGTCCTGATTGTGCGCATGCGTATCAATTAGACATACCAAGTCCACTGGCCATTAAAGCTAGGAGGGCCAGGAAAAATGGAGTACGTACTTGTCTATAGGTCTACCCCTTGTCTAGGTTCCTGACATAGTTGTTTATATTAGTTAATATTAACTAATGTCATGGGCTCTAGTTGTCCTTGTGGTGGGATATTGTCAAGGCGGAGCACTGAGATGCTACAATTTCTAGGTCTATCACTTGTAGTGGTAGTAGCAAGCCTTGCTTCAAGGATCGTCGACGACGTACCAAACAACCCTTTACCTCTTATATCATCAACTTTATATTTCCCAAATGAAAAAAGTCTTTTGATTTCCGATTTGAAACCTCTCATTTGGAAACTATAGATGAAGGGATTGATTGAAGAGTTGATGCAGATGAAGACAACAGCCGCGTTATGAATAATGGATGCGTATTCAAACTGGTTTGGAAGGTGGTACGACAACATGTACAGTGTAAGAACTGGCATCCAACAAAGCCCGTAAATCACAGTTACAATCAGCACCATTTTGGTGACTTTCTTTCTGGATTTTATAACTGCAACTTGGGTAGCTTCAGTCGGGTTATTCTCACGTCGAAACCACAATTTATAAACGACTTTAGCGTACAGCATTCCCATCAATAGTACCGGCACAGCAAAGTCTAAGTTGAACATTAACACCGTATAGGCCTTTGCTAGACCAATACTGGGCCAGTATTCGGTGCAAAAGTGGCGTTGTTCGTTGAAGTTGATAACGAGAAATGGAGGGATATCAACTATGAAAGCGTACGCCCAGCAAGCGATGATTATTCCCTAGTGGAAATGAAATGGGGAAGGCAGTTAGATGACAGGTTACTCGATCGATTGCACAATTGGAAAAGACTTCAAATCGCAGAGACAATGTCATTATGCTGTATAAAGTATCAAGTAAACATATTCTGTACCGTACAACAACCATGTGCTGTTTTTTTCCATACGTAAATCATTCATCATCATCACCATCATCAACAAAAATAACAACAGCAACAGCACCGTTGATCTTTCCCATTCATTTTCCTCCATTTTTGCATTCCTACTTTTACATCTTCCTTACCTTCAGTTTCTTCTTAGTGATTCGTCCTTTCTCTAGGTGTGGGTAGATGATGGCATAGTATCGCTCCACAGCAATAGCAACAAGACAAAACGATGATGCAGCTCCACCCACCCACATGAAGTTTCCTCCAGTAATGAACTTACAAATGTAGTCACCAAGTTCGCCACCAGGATGCTGAAAGGCGCTGAGGAAAATATGTCTTGGGGCCATGAAAATGGCTACCATCATGTCTGCAATCGCCAAGTTTACAAGGATGTAATTCATGGGTGTTTTCATGGACCTGTGTAGAAAGAATTAAATGTAAATTCCCCTACACAGAGCAATCTTCTAGAGTACAAAAAATGTATCCTATTTTAGAGTACGGGCAGCACACCCTATTGCCGCCTTCTCTCTTTATATAGGCTCTGCATGTTCCACAGGCCTGTATAGGCCTGTATGCCAGGGCCCCTCTGGATACCAGTCATGTATAGCTGAATGGGCCACCCTGCCCAAATAAAGCTTACCTTAACCTTTATCTCTGTGGATCATTTATACCTTTACCTTTAGTGATCAAAAGTAAATGCCCTTACACAGAGTGATATTCCCCGCCTTTATAAAGGCTCTGTCTCACAGGTACTTATGGAACTGCGTGGTGATCAAATATAAATGCCTCTACACAGAGCGATTTTCTTGAGTACAAAAAGTGTGTCCTATTTTAGGCAACGGACAGTGCATCCTGTATTTCTTTCGTCTATTAAGATTTAGGGAGGTGCGTAGTCATCAAAGGTAAATGCCCCTGCACAAAGTGATCTTCTAGGGTACGAAAACTGTGTCTTATTCTAGAGTACAAACTAAATATCCTATCTGTCTTCCACAAAGGCTCTGTCACACAGGTATTTATCGGCCTTTGTAGTGATCAAAGGGAATTGCCCTTCTAGGGTACCGACTTAGTTTCTTGTATTTCTCCATACATCCTCTGCTCCATCAATGTTTTTAAACACTTAAAAGTGTACATTCCATATTGAGGTATTCTAACACTAAAATGGCTTTCACTCTTTTCCCTCCTCCAAATCGCTCTGGCTTCTTCCGCGCCATGCAGCTGTAGAACACATACCGGGCTACCTAGTTGTACTTGGAAATAAATATTAAACCTCAGTGCATCTATATAAGAAGAGATTTTGATATACACCTTATGATAAAACATTGTGATAAAATATTGCTTTTAAAAACATTTAAAGAGTCTAAAATTTATAAAAACACGACGTTTCGACGCGCAACCTAACGTCGTTATCAAGAGAAGTGAAAATGAATAAAGTGTTCTATAAATGTAGAAGAGAAGTCCCATGGGATAACAATATAATGTAATTATCGCGTGCATTCTTGTGCTATTCACAATAAAGGCTAAAGAACGGTATAGCAGCACTACCGATAGGTGCTCTTTGTAACAATATAAAGAAAGTACGACAACAAGGAGCATATTCCGAAAATTGGACTCATAGGTTGTAGTCACGGAATCAAAAATAAAAAAGGAAATTGGATGGACTCATAGGTTGTAGTCAGGGAATCAAAAATAAAAAAGGAAATTGGCCTGCAGGGGGTATGCGGATGTGCACTTTTCCCACTTTTCAGACTTGGGGTCTTTTAACGTTTTTGGTGTAATTAAACTTACAGTAGTTAATTAAGAACACATTATCAAAATATTCATAAACTAACTGTTTTACAAAAATTTCTACTGGAGTATACAGTGTACAGTTCAAGAACAAACTGAAATGTTGCTAATAAGAGCATAAAACCCAGGCATTATTATTGACTGATAGATTTACAAAAGTGAGCAAAAGAAAATAATGTTTTTCACGAATATTTTCCCGTTCTATTCCACTTTATTTGAGCAATAAAGTGTTTTATTGAATTGATTGCTTGTCAAAGTTTGTGACTGTTTGACAAATACAGACTCAAATAACCAGCTATAAGCTTCAATTATATGATTGTGTGATCGACATTTTAGCTTTAGCTTGTTTGCTATCTTAAAAGCTTTGTTGACATGCATTTGTGAAACACCTGGCAGTTAACTGATATATTTACCTTGTATTTCTTTGCAATTATTCAACGAAATTCGGCAACCTCTGTTTTCCCGTCCATTCGTATTCATGGCCAAAAATAAAGTATTTAGCATTTCAGATTAAAGCTACTGCTTTTGGGATTTTTGTCAATCCATCTTCCATTTGAGAGTTGATCGAGATGGTGCACAAATAGAGCCCGGAAGTGTCAAAGCGGTAAATAATTCATTTGATAAACAATTGCAAGGGATTCAATAAACTTGTGTTCAGGCACAAAACATTGAATTTTATATCTTTTTAACGACATTTCTATGGTTTATCGATTCACAAACTTAACATATATCAGTTTCATAAAATTCATCGAAGACAATTTTTTAATTGTTTCACGATAAAAGGAATGTGTTTGACATGAAAACCAATGAGTGAACCACATAGTTAATTTGACGCTGCTACAAATTACGCGTTGAATACGATAGCCTTGATTAATGGTCGACAGTCGGTTGAAGGCATAAATAATCAACTTTATTAAGGACAGAAATCTGTCTTCTAACGCTGATCTCCAAGGATAAGGATCCGACTTTTCCCTCCCTCTTTGACCACGAAGCTGCAGCTTGCAGTGTATTGCTGCGTTCAGTTGTTCGAAAGTACAGTGGATTAGGTCGATTAGCGTCAATCCTAATTCTGGGTTAGTGCTAATTGCCTCTCGAATTACCCGGCCTCTGGATACGTGGAGGCCGAAATCTCATCCTCTACGTAAATCGATTCGATGATTCAGTGATTTGCATGGACACATGTATGATCCTTTTCTCCAATCTTTCCAGTTCCTAGTGTGCATTGGCTTTGATTTTGTCGTGAGTACAAGTCGTAGAGACCCTTGGCGTTGCCTGTATTTTTCTTTTTTCCCCCAACAAACTCAGTAAAGCATGGCGAGAAGTGCACGCTTTTGAGCGTGCGTACGCATTATGCCCTGGAAACGCCGCGGGTAAGTTGTGATGCACAACTTGTGAAAATATAACGTTAGGTCAAACCAACAAATGCAAATGGGACGGAAAACTTTTCAGTGTTGATTGATTACTGCAATTTTCAAAATCATGCAAACTCAGAAATCCAAACAGTCTGCTAGATTTGTCGTTTTGGCTTCCGCAATTATGATCACAAAATGATAAACATTGACCTCAAAGCACTCTAAATACCTACCAAATGATCGAATATGATTTTTACAACACTTGATACAAATCTCGCAATTTGATTGGTTGATTAGAGTGTGTCAGTAAAAACAAACTAGTTTCAATCTAAGCTGTGCTCCGTGATCAGACATGGGTCGTATGGTGGCTGTTACGTGTATGTAAATTTGTATGTAATGAAAGCGCCCTCGTAAACCTTCGACTCGATCACGTTGAGCTGCGCCCTCGTACTTCAGCACTTAGCTGCAAGGAAGGGTGATGAGCTACTCCTAATTTTTGTTTTAATTTTTTTAAATGTCAATAAGAGGACAGACACACTGCTGACGCGTTTCGGCGCGCACACTCGTTCTGTTGCCCCGTTTGATAAGGATTTTTTAACTTTTATCTCAAATAATTGTTGTAAAAAACGAGTTGAAGATGGTTTTGAGTTGTCTGTCACCTCTTATTGACACACTCTTGACGTCATAAAATGTTCAAAACTTTGTAGTGAAATCACTCGCTGCGCTCGTGATTCCATTTGAGTTTTGAACATTTTATGACGTCAAGAGTGTGTCAATAAGAGGCGACAGACAACTCAAAACCATCTTTAATTTGTTAAAGTTAAGATAAAGATGATATATCATCGCTTCGAAATCGACAATTAAGGCGCTGTTACACGCTGAAACTTTTATCTGAAAATAGTCTCTATCACCGATGTGAGACGATTTTAAATTTCGTCCTGAAACTTGTTCGCGACACAAGTTTCTGTTGCAGGAGTAGAAAGCAGTTCTACTTTTCGTGAAACCGTCTCGTGAAACCGACCCGGGGAAATTTTCAGCTAAATAACCATGTTATACGGTGCAATGCGCTGTGAATCTTATCTCGCTGATGGCCAGAAAAATTTCAGCGTGTAACAGCGTCTTTTAACTACATGGGACGTACTGTTTGGCTGTCTGATTTTACGTGGTTGTGAAAATCTCAGTAATTTTATTAGAAAAACTTCGATAGACATGCATACAATAAAGAAAGAAAGAAAGAAAGAAAAAAGATGGAACAAAAGAACGAAAGAAAAAAAAAAGAAAGAAAAAAGAAAAAAGAAAGGAAGACAGAGAAGAAAATAATAATATCGAATTGAATGAATGAACCAACGAACGAATGTATGAATGCATGAACCAACGACTGACTGACTGACTGACTGACTGACTGACTGACTGAATAAATGATGATGAATGAATAAACGACTAAATTTAGAATGACAGAAAGCAAAGAAGAGAAGAGAAGAGAAGAGAAGAGAAGAGAAGAGAAGAGAAGAGAAGAGAAGAGAAGAGAAGAGAAGAGAAGAGAAGAGAAGAGAAGAGAAGAGAAGAGAAGAGAAGAGAAGAGAAGAGAAGAGAAGAGAAGAGAAGAGAAGAGAAGAGAAGAGAAGAGAAGAGAAGAGAAGAGAAGAGAAGAGAAGAGAAGAGAAGAGAAGAGAGCAAAGTAGCAAGGAAACTGGAATGAAACAACCTTCGCTCACCTGTTTCTAAGAACAACGACACAAACCAAGGAGTTCCCAACAAGATCAGTGACCATCAGTAAACTCAGCACAATTATAAGCACAATCTCGCCTGTTTCCATGGTGATCTCTTGTGTACGATCCTACCATATAATCCTGAAGTAAAAATACACATAAAGAAAATATTGATCCAACTCTCAACATAATTCCCTGCATGATATAGTTTGAACTTTTCAGTAAAGCAGTCGGGCCGAATGAGGTTCTATCTATTGTGTTTAACATGCTTAACCAAAAACAGTTAAATGCAACATATACCTTAGATAAAACCAAATGAAAGGCGGGAAGTTTTTCATGGTTTTGGTCGTAAATTTATGGTGAAAAACACTAAAACAGCTATTCATTTTCCAATTTACGCTTGTGAGTTTTCCTTCCTTTCCTTCCTAGATTCTAGGCTAATTCTGTTCTCAATGCGTTGCTTCAGCTTTGCTAATCCCTAATATGGATCTGTCTTAAAACATTCCCTTCGCTTACTTACATTCCCTTCTTTTCGAACTGTGAACTTCAAATTAAACTTCAATTTTTGCTCAGAAATCTAGTTACTCGCCCAATCTACATTTCTCAGCTATTTGTAAGCTTTCCCAGTTTCAAATGATTAATTTCGTCTATTTATCGGCGTTTCCTTTGCTGCTAACGAGTTGTGAGTAGTATTTGAACAGTGCACTGGATAGCTGTCGAGTGCAAAATTTAAAAATGTTCGACAACCAGTAATCAGTTTGATATAAGATATACGACCTGACACCTGTCGAGTTGCAAGCAGCCCGCCTTGTTCTTGCTGTGTCAATACCGACACTTTCATCTTTGGCGTCAACATTTTCTTTCCTTTGTAATCTGACACAGTATGTCAGATCTCTACTTTTTATGGAATTGTTTACCTCGGACATGTCGGAATTGTTTACCGTAAATTTGTGACTTTTCTCCTTCTTTCTGTCCTATTTAGTCTCAGTTTTCTTTTCTTTCTTTCTCAGTTTTCTTTCATGTCCTGTTCCATTTTGTTGTAACTAGATGAGCCCCTGTTTTTAATTGCCGTCTGTCTCTCTTTGCATTGATGGCTTCTTTTCATAGCTCCTTTTTTCTCCCCTTCATTGCCGATGACTTTTGGCTAATTCTACATCACTATTTATTTTAGTACAAAATTTTGAGAAAGATATAATTTTAGAACAACCATTGTCACTTTTTATTGATTATCTCTTTAAATTTTCAAGGGTTTGAACACAGCACGAGATATCGCTTACTTAAAACAAACCCACAAAATTATCAATGCAATAAGAATAACAAAAACAAACTGACTTTCATTAAAATGGAACAGATGTTCATAGAAATACGCAGAGACGAAAACAAATGGAAATACAAAAGCACTAAGTTTTTGAAGGTTATTCATATGAGAATTATTTTCTATTATATTTAGAAATAACATTTTCTAACAAAGTATTAATGTATATATAAATCTGCAAAGTAGTATTATATTATCTCTATACCCCCCTAATTGTTATGATAATTAGATATGGGGACGAACACTCCGGTTCGTTAGTTACTGCAAAGCTAAGTGTCGTGTCGCTGGAGCTTCCTTTGTAAGTGGGTAGAGATTCGTAATGCCACCAACGTCGCCATATTTCGCCATAATCGGAAATACGTAAAAGAAACTGGCGCGAACAAAAAAGAAAGGCCATATAAAACTAATAAACACGACGTGTCACCGAACACAGATTATGGGGGTGGGCTGGGAGGGTTACAAATCCAACTGGTCCTGTGTTGAAAGATTTCTTGCGAATGACTGATAATTTATCGTCAGAAGTGAGAGACTATCATAACAATGGATTATATCAGAGCAAATTTGTATATCTTACTTTTACATGCTAATGAGCTCTGAATGTTCTAATGAGCTGTTCTACCTTAATTGCGAAAAGTATAATAAAAAATAACTGCAGAACACAACTAACTGCAAAATGTACGTAAAGGGAAATAAAATAAGTTTTATTTTCATTTTTCAAAGTCAGCTATCCTTTCGGGATCTAAAACAAAAACAACAAATTAAAAACAAAAACCACAACCACAACAAACAAACCAAAAAATAACCCCCCCCCCCCCGAAAAAAAAAACCAAAAACGAAACAAACAAAAAAACAACGACAAACAAAAAACAACAACAAACAAACAAACAACAACAACAATAATAATCCGAGATTATCAGTCTATTTCTGTACTACAACCAGTATAGCCAATTACTTGCTTTACCCTAATAAATTTAATTAATGCCGTTTTATGTATTTTTATTGTTTTCATTTTTTCAGTAAACTTGTGTTTGATACCAATGACCTTTATACGTTCAATCACGAAGACCCTAAGTATAGAATCAAAATAACCATTTAGCAAAATGAGTGTCTCTTTTGTAGTGTTTTTGCTAATATATCTAGTCATCGATTTTTCACGGAGTTCAGACAACGCTGTAAACCAGCTAAAACTCTTTTCTAGCTTTCCGACTTCATAATTGCTGGGTTCCATCCATTCCTTTGGGAATTAAAAGACAATCAAGCGGTACGGTAGCCATTTTTTTCACAACTTTATTGGACAAACCAAAAATAACATAATTGAAATACAAGGATAAAGAAAGTAGAAAAAACTACAAAACAAACTGACAAATTTTAACACAAAACAAAGGCACTGTCGAGGTGGGTACAAACGGGAGCCATGTTGAATGAACAAACAATAGACGCTAATGAGAAATCTTTTGTCGAAGTTCATCCAAGATGGCTGCCAAGAATATGTTGATGTAGCCTCCTCCGCATGCAATTCCTTGGGCTTCCTTTGGCAACGCTGATGTAGACCGTAAGGGGACTGAGGAACAACCTGCCTTTCCCCTTCTCTCCTCATTTCCTCTCTTCCACCTTTCCTAAACAGGAAGCCCAAGACCATAGAAAAAAAATTCACAGTGGTGCTTGCGGAGGAGGTTAGTGTGGAGCAATCTAGTAAACAAGGCTCTAGCAGAGCGTAGTTCAAAAGCTCCAGAATCAGAGCGGCGCGCATCATAACCTTTCAGGGATAAGATGTGAAATTTGCTGACATTTTACTACAACAGTTAAGTTCTAGGTGAATTTTTGTAACTCAGTCTGCAGGACAAAACTCCTTGTTTGTTAGCAACAAACTGTAAATACCGATGGGAATTTTGATTGTGTTAAGGCTTATAGACTTGTTACGGGACACAATTAACGAATATTTTTAAGCTTTTAGATCAATTTTTATTGCGGAATCATTTTGATAATCATTAACGAATACTGACACGCATGTATAATACACGAATTACAAGTTGCTTTGATTTCAAAGGCAAGTCCTCAACTGGTGAGTCACGTGATTATCATGACCAACGGACCACATGTACCAGTCACGTATCAGCCACGCCTAACCTTGCATGAGCAACCTTGATCTTATGTCATGTTATGTAATCTCTTTCGTTTGGCTGACACGTGCTCCCTTGCTCTTATGATTCCTTGCCCCTGTATTTTATTAAGTCAATCGGACACTTAAACTATGCCCTAAAGCCGCTTAATCCGATATACCAGGTTGACCTTTTCGTGACCAAACGCTTTCTTGTTCTGAAGCCATTGTAGAAACAGATTTGGTTACTAATTGTGAACTTAGGCTGAGGTTTTGATTTTGGTTTTGGTTTTGATTTTGATTTGATTTGCAAGAGCTACAAAGCTGTCCTTTTCAAATTGTGATTTTGGTTTTGATTTACCAGGCGATATATTCACTCTCGGATTCGCTATCCGTGAAAATGTGCGTTCTACGCCTTTCACGACGGCACTTTTGAGCAGTGATAAACTGACAAAAATCGTAAATGAAATTTCGATAACCTAACAGTCACTGAGTATCAACAGCACGACACTATCATAAAAATGAATAAAACGTTCAATAAAATCGTCCGTTCAAAAATTAGATCAAATAGAAAAAACTAATTGCTGCGAGCGAAGCGAGTAGCCTCCTATTCGGAACACAGTGTAATCTGTGGATGTCACTAGACGAACATGCGATACATCAGCGGTTCAAGTCCATACCGTATCGAGAGTCGATTCAAGGATGTCACTAGACGAACACGCGATACATACGATCAGCGATTCACATCTTTTCCTAAATAAACTAGCTTTTTAAAATCAGTTAGTTTTATAATCATTGCCAACGCTAGCCGTTTGAGATTGTTTGAAAAATTGCTTTACTCAAAGTGCTAAGTATTTTGAACTGTGTGTGTCCGACACTGATCCTTGTAGTTCAATATTGAAGGTCAACTAGCAGTGTTCGTCACACAACGCACAGGAGATAGACAAGAAACATTTGATATATCAGACAAAGCGGTGTACTTTCGTAAGTTTTAGGGGAACAGTTCTGCTAACGTGGATACACCAGCTGTTTTCTGCTCGCAGCATTTCACTTTCTATTAGAAATAGCTAGTTTAACATGAAGATTCTAACATAACATTTTTAACATAAATGTACAATATTTTTCAAACTTATTTTTGACATCAATTGCAATGCAATCATATAAGACATTAAAAAGGCTGACGTACCACAAAAAATGTATATAGTTTTGAAGGCTTACCTCGGGCTCGGCATGTGGTAAACCACGGACTGGACTGGACTGGACTGGACTGGACCCGAAAACTCAGTCCGCGTTTTACAAATCCGTCCGCGATTTTCATAAAACACGGACTCAGTCCGCGTTTTACAAATCAGTCCGCGATTTTCATAAAACACGGACTCAGTCCGCGTTTTACAAATCAGTCCGCGATTTTCATAAAACACGGACTCAGTCCGCGTTGATCATAAAACACAGAAAATTTTTAAAAAATCAATTAGAATGGGGGAGAGTTGTTCATTATCTGCATTTATTTATAAGACAGCCGGGAAATTCCTTGATATGCACAAATTAAATTTAATCTAATTGGCAATGTGTTTGGTATTACTCAATCAATCCTAATGAATGTTGTGTCGAGTTATTTAGCAAAAATGTTGTAAACCACGGACTGGACTGGACTGGACTGGACCCGAAAACTCAGTCCGCGTTTTACAAATCAGTCCGCGTTTTTCATAAAACACGGACTCAACTCAGTCCGCGTTTTACAAATCAATCCGCGATTTTCATAAAACACGGACTCAGTCCGCGTTGATCATAAAACACAGAAAATTTTAAAAAAATCAATTAGCATGGGGGAGAGTTGTTCATTATTTGCATTTATTTATAAGACAGCCGGGAAATTCCTTGATGTGCACAAATTTAATTGAATTGGCAATGTACATTTGGTATTACTCAATCAATCCTAATGGATGTTGTGTCGAGTTATCTAGCAAAACCCGAAGCCATGCAATTGGGGATAGAATGCTTTGAAATTTTCTCTTGGCTCCCTATTCCCTCCAAATACTGTCCAGTGGTTTCTGGTGTTGATTCAACATAACTGATTGCCTCGGCTGGTAAATCCAAATCTAGAATTTAACTTGGCGGAATTTACTGTGTCTTACTGAACGGTTGCTGAAGGGGTCAAACCCTGGAGCAAGGTTAGTATATTCAGTATTCATTCCAATATCATTGATTTGAAGCCCCGGGTTTGAAGCATCCAAATGAAGGGCAACCTTTCAAACATGTCCCCAAAAAAAAAAAACCCTGACCACCTATCGCTCCGACTACTGACAAAAGAGTACCCCTTCCCAAGGAGTTTATAAAGTTTATGTTATTAGCTTATAAGCGCAAGTAACGCTCACCAAGGGTGTTGCATGGAGTAGCGTTTATCAGAAATTTAGTTAATGTCAATGTTTTTTCCCATGCCTTTAAGATGATTTGCAAAAATTCAATGTATACTACTGAATTATCAAAATAAAATGATTTTCTCTTGTTAGAATATACAAAGCTTTGAGACTGCATATAAGAAAATGAGAGAAAGCAGCTGAGTGCAGTAAATAGCGTAAAGAAATGAATTAAATAATGACTACTGACTAATTCTGATGGATTTTCTTTTGTATTTTGAGGTTTGAAAAGTTTTCCCCGAGCTTTGTACGTAATCAGTTGTGAACGTGTGACCTTTGGCGACCTCGGAGAATAATATCCTTGGGTTTCACGTACGAAACTGAAATAGACTTTGAATCAACACCAGAAACCACTGGACAGTATTTGGAAGCCAAGAGAAAATTTCACAGCATTCTATCCCCAACTGCATGGCTTCGGGTTTTGCTAAATAACTCGACACAACATTCATTAGGATTGATTGAGTAATACCAAACACATTGCCAATTAGATTAAATTTGTGCATATCAAGGAATTTCCCGGCTGTCTTATAAATAAATGCAGATAATGAACAACTCTCCCCCATGCTAATTGTTTTTTTTTTAATTTTCTGTGTTTTATGAGCAACGCGGACTGAGTCCGTGTTTTATGAAAATCGCGGACTAATTTGTAAAACGCGGACTGAGTTGAGTCCGTGTTTTATGAAAATCGTAGACTGATTTGTAAAACGCGGACTGAGTTTTCGGGTCCAGTCCAGTCCAGTCCAGTCCAGTCCAGTCCGTGGTTTACAACATGCCATTTAGCAAAACCCGAAGCCATGCAATTGGGGATAGAATGCTTTGAAATTTTCTCTTGGCTTCCAAATACTGTCCAGTGGTTTCTGGTGTTGCCTTTCCCATGCCTTTTAAAAGATGATTTGCAAAAGTTCAATGTATACTACTGAATTATCAAAATAAAGTGATTTTCTCTTCTTAGAATATACCATGCTTTGAGACTGCATATAAGAAAATGAGAGAAGCATGCAGCTGAGTGCAGTAAATAGCGTAAAGAAATGAATTAAATAGTGACTACTGACTAATTCTAATGGACTATATTTTCTTTTGTATTTTGAGGTTTGAAAAGTTTCCCCCGAGCTTTGTACGTGTGACCTTTGGCGACCTCGGAGAATAATATCCTTGGGTTTCACGTACGAAACTGAAATAGACTTTGAATCAACACCAGAAGCCACTGGACAGTATTTGGAAGCCAAGAGAAAATTTCAAAGCATTCTATCCCCAATTGCATGGCTTCGGGTTTTGCTAAATAACTCGACACAACATTCATTAGGATTGATTGAGTAATACCAAACACATTGCCAATTAGATTAAATTTAATTTGTGCATATCAAGGAATTTCCCGGCTGTCTTATAAATAAATGCAGATAATGAACAACTCTCCCCCATGCTAATTGATTTTTTAAAAATTTTCTGTGTTTTATGATCAACGCGGACTGAGTCCGTGTTTTATGAAAATCGCGGACTGAGTTGAGTCCGTGTTTTATGAAAATCGCGGACTGATTTGTAAAACGCGGACTGAGTTTTCGGGTCCAGTCCAGTCCAGTCCAGTCCAGTCCAGTCCAGTCCGTGGTTTACAACATGCCCTCGGGCTCTGCCACCAAATGTTAGGGACGTCACTCAAGTAGAGACTTGTTCTGGCTTGTTCTTTTAATCAAATTAAGGCTCAACGCAACATCTAACTCATCTAACTCATCATTTGTTGGAAAATCAAATTGACTGACAAGCTGTCACAATTATCAGATATTAACTTGGAAATTTCTAGAGGCGTTCCCTTAATATTAAGATGTAAAAATTGAAATATTTGTATATTGAAAGTGAATAATATAAAAATCAGTTACTGGACGATTAAAGTACAATTTACAATGCAAGAAAGTGTTCGGTCACGAAAAGGTCAATTGGTACATCGGATTAAGCGGCTTTAGGGCATAGTTTAAGTGTCCGATTGACTTAATAAAATACAGGGGCAAGGCAGGCGGTGTGCGCGCTCTCCCCGAAAAGCAGTGTGGGATTGCATTTTCACACTTTTCTCCAAAGTTATGGACCATGTGTGTTTTCAGTAGGGCAACTTTATGGTCGATTTTATACAAGAAATGTTTTCTGGATCGATGTGATGTTTTGAAGGTGATTACATGGGTAATCAAACCATCCCATTCAAGTCATTGTTATATTATTATTTTGATATTGCTGAAGGAAACTAGGTTTTTATGTAGACGTTGTGTTTGTCAATCTCACTGTTGTAATTTGATGTGGGTTCATTAACCGGGAGATATTCTCATTATTTTCCATCGATCGATATATTTAAGTACTTAATAGTGTAGTAGAAATGCTATTCTTTCTGACTATTCCATCGCTCCCCAACGCTCCCCTTGTTATAAATCAGTTTTTTGGATTTGAAAACAATGCTTTTGTAGTCAGATTTTCGCCGAAGTGTCATAAGAACTGACACTGGCTTCAATGATTTATATAGCTAGCAATCGTGGTGTAAAACACTCACAGGCTAACATGTCAGTAATCCAAACTTTGATATTGCTTCTGAATTTAAACTACACTCAACTCCCTATAATGTGCATTTATTCTGAAAAATCTACATGAATTTTAGTATAGTACGTTTCTAGGCTTGTCACGCAAAGCTTGACCTCTCGGGTCATAAATGTTGTTTGTCATCGGTGTCTTGACTAAAACAAAGATTTTGAGTACAAGCTCTATAATTCAAGCACATTTCATTATAAGATATTTCGACAAGCTATATACTAACAATTAATAACAAAAACGGAATGTGACAAGCTTTAAACACGGAGATCGAACTAGGAGTTTGATGTGTTCTGTAGCACAACGTGTTTCAAATGACTCGAATTTCATAATAATCCCACACTGCTTTTCGGGGAGAGCGCGCACACCGCCTGGGGGCAAGGAGTCATAGGAGCAAGGGAGCACGTGTCAGCCAAACGAAAGAGATTACATAAGATCAAGGTTGGTCAAGGTCAGGCATGGCTGATACGTGCTGGTACATGTGGTCCGTTGATCATACGATAATCACGTGACTCACCAGTTGAGGACTTGCATTGCCTTTGAAATCAAAGCAACTTGTAATTCGTACATTATACATGCGTGTATATTCGTTAATAATTATCAAAATGATTCCGCAATAAAAATATTGATCTAAAAATATTCGTTAATTGTGTCCCGTAACAGACTTATAGATTTGACTGGTCTAACATTTGCATAAAAACATTCAATAAGCTACACAGTTAATACTCCAAAGTCTGAGTTGTTATATTGTCTGAATTTCTTTCAAAAAACCTGCAGTTAAAATTATGACATTTATTGTTGTCAGAGCCCACTATCCCGACCCTATCCCCGGTCAGGGCAGTAGTGGCACTTTAATTTTCCCCTCGGGGTAATGCTAACAAGTTGTTTTGCAAGTGCAAGTTCACTTCACGCTTATTTGTTTAGTTCACTTTCAAGGATTCACCTAGTGACATTCTGCACGATAACTGTCCATCATATTTAAGTGACTTATTTATAAAGTCCTTGCATTTCAATATGATCATTCCGTCTTAATTTAAACTTATGATGAATATTACACATTCCTAAGACAGACATTTTTAAAACCTGTTTCTTTTTCAGAAGTGTAAAGACATGGAATTCTATCCCTTATGAAATTAGATCGGCTCAACAATAAAACATATGCTTGTTTAAAAAACACTGTCGAGTTGTCGTCAGTGCTGTCAGTACTCAGTAAAGTTTTCGTTTGTTGTTTACAGTATTACAATTTTGAACTATTTATCCTAAGTATTATATCTTTTGAACGACTTTGATGTAAGTTTTTTATGCTAATGGATTATCGTTTTAATAAAGATGCTATCCGTCTGTCTGCCACAGTCATCTTCCTTCAATTATCAGGTTTTGGCCGGCTTATTCCTATAATTGTTTATTCAAATTGATTCCAATGAAAACTTTGTTCGTCCCCCTTTTCCCTGTGCTAGAGCCGATCAAGCTGTTAGAAGACTGACAGAGTAACTGACCTAATCCAAAAACTTTAATTCTTTTCAATATTAATTTCTTTGCTGAAAAGCCGAGATAATTTCAATTTAACAATTTCGGTCAAAGATGATGATTCACATATTACAAAACCGCATATTCATAGACGAAAAAAAAATTCAATTATATATAAAAAATAATTCAATTATACATGAAAAATAATTCAATTATATGTACATAAAGCTTTTTACAGACATAGAGTGATAGATAGAGGATATTACATGGGCGCGCGGAGATACTAATTTTATCTTCGAGTGTTCAATTGATATCTCACGAGTGAGCGCAGCGAACGAGTGAGAGATATTCAACACGAGAAGATAAAATTTGTATCTCCAAGCGACCATGTAATGTTCTGTTTATTTTTATAGATATCGATGAGACTTAAATAAGAAAAACAACTTAAAAATACCGTAACGTTGAAAAATACCGGTTACTATGCCAACAGTGATATCTTCACATGTGAAAGATATGATATCTTCACATGTGATTGATATCAAGTTTTCGACACTGGAGAAAACCTGGTATCTCGTCGATATCTATATCATAAAACTACATTTTAATTTGGCCAGCCAACTAGAGAAACATAAACGAACCTCGGCCGAGTGCGGTACCGGTTATCCAGTTATAAACTGGTTTTAAGCGATTTTGTTGAAGGACAATATTTTCTTAGTAATTTCAACAAAACTCGACTCCACTATTTCAGAAACATCCACTCTAGACAGTGATCAAAATTTAGTGATCACGTCTCTACAATGACAACGTCTCTACAATGACCACCTTTTATCAACGATTGGTCACATTGATAATAATTAAATAGTATTACCAAACTCCATGATCATGGACGGGTTAAAAAATCATGAATTATTAAATCAAGTGTGTTGTCGGTTAATTTGACACCTGAGCTGCTTCACAAAGGTTCTCGTGTTTTCAAACAGGGAAGAGAGTCGAGTCTGTAGTGGAAATTCTAAAGGTAGGTGATAATAGTGCTTGTGTAGAGAATTGCCGCTGACATTGAATTGAAGCTGACATTAATTTAATTTGCTATTGGGTAAACAGGAAGTTTCTCTTTAGACCATGTGGCGCTCCCTGTTTTATAGCGGTGCGCGATACAAAACTGCTGGTTTTGAAGGCTTACTAGACAACTTCATGATCGAACTCCACTAAGTACCTATTTTAGTAAAATGTCTGGTGCCAGTTACAAATCAATTAAAGAAAATTGCTGAAACTGATAAAAAAGGCGCTGTTCTCAGTTGAAGTTTTGCTAAATTGAACGAATAAAAACATATATAAGAAAGAAACGTTTGCAATTGTGTATCTTGGATAAGAATCGGGTTAGAAAGTGGGATTGTGGTCAGTAATGGATATTAGTTTAAGACTAAAGCTATTTTCGATTTTTCGATTTTTCGATGTTCTTTCCATCACAGAATATTCTTCTGTTTTCCAAATTAATCACTTTGTACTGCTTTCCATATATATTTTACTTAAATTTGTTGATATTGAGATGAATCGAACGCAATAAATAAATAAATAAATAAATAAATAAATAAATAAATAAATAAATAAATAAATAAATAAATAAATAAATAAATAAATAAATAAATAAATAAATAAATAAATAAATAAATAAATAAATAAATAAATAAATAAATAAATAAATAAATAAATAAATAAATAAATAAATAAATAAATAAGTAAGTAAGTAAGTAAGTAAGTAAGTAAGTAAGTAAGTAAATGAATGAATGAATGGATGAATGAATGAATGAATGAATGAATGGATGAATGAATGAATGAATGAATGAATGAATGAATGAATGAATGAATGAATGATCGAATGAATGAATGAATGAATGAATGAATGAATGAATGAATGAATGAATGAATGAATAAATAAATAAATAAATAGATCAATCAATCAATCAATCAATATGAAAGTACTACGTCATTTTGGTCATCAAGTGAAGAATCTGCGTAGCGTGTTTAAGGCTGCCCCGCCGAGGAACAATCTGCTATTCGGCTTTCCAAGCTTCACTTACAACCGCGCAAGCACATAAGGGACCTCCCGGAATTTCTCGCGCTCCTGCTTTCTCCGGAGACAGTGAAAATGCTCTCCAATTCCTACACAAATTCGAGGCGTACGGGAAATTTCATGGGTGGTCTGACTCGATCGAATCGGAACTCCTTCAGGCATTTCCCCTTTCACTAACCCTAACTGTGACACACAGATAATATATAATTTTGCAATCGAGCAACCAAAAAGCTAACTGAAACCCAATTTTGTGGTGCATTTGTGACGAGCACATTTATTTTCCCAAGAAAGGCGCAGATGGTTTGGAAACACCTGGCCAATGTGGCTAAACAATTATTGAATTCGGCTCAGTTCGTATGATATATAGTATATATTATGCCACAGACCAAGTAGGATGCCCGGGTAGCATGTTATCTGCCGAAGCCAGGTCGGCGCTGTAATATTATTGTTCAGTTCCTACCCATACCCCCTTTAGTAGGTACCCCTGATTTTGTAAGAGTCCCCCGCACATAATACATATGCTTGTTAAAACATGTTTGTTTATGGAGACCGATAAAAGTCGAGTTTATGGAGTCCGATTATTTACTTTAAAGAATTACAACAGTCGTTAACTTCTAGTTTCAATGATTGTTTTATTATGATATCAAGCCGTTTAGCTGACTTTAACACACGGGATCTCGTGAGTAGGTGAACCCTCAGAAAGGACTTGACAGTGAATTCCTCCAACAGATTTACTATTTTCAACACCAACTAACACCAACTAGCAGCACTACTAGCACCAACTAACTAGAGAGTTACAAGTGCGTCATATTTATAGTACTAGGTTTTAACATTAAGTAATGATCCTTGTAAGAAGTAGGCACCAGTAATGCATGGCATGTAAAGCACGCGATTATACTAATTGGATAAGCAAATAAAAATCCTCGTTTCTGATTGGTCAGAGGCCAAAAAAACCCTAAAAATAGACCTAAAATTAGCTTTTCCCGCCATGTTTTAGAATATATTCGGTTCCAGTCTTATTTTCATTGTTTCTGCCAAAAATTGCCTCTTTTTGATGTGGGGAACTGGTACTTTGACAAGCAGCGTGGTTTCACAAGTCGGAGCCATCTTGGATTCAGACGTACTTCGAAGCAAATCTCAACTTTTTTAGATCAATATTGCACATTTTATGGAATCATTTTAAAATTGAGTTAGGTTTTTGGTTTGGTTGTTTTGGACGATACCTTCCTCAAGTGCCCGGCAGTGTCAGATAAAATTTTGTAAGTGTCACGCTCGGATCGATTCGTAAGCTTATGTACCCTGACCATCCGCGAAACGACAACATTCGAATTTTTTTGATTGTCTAGAAGCGCTCGAGGATTCTAACTAAATATAGACCATTTTTAAAGAAAGATTGGTGGATTTCATGGCGAAAAATGGAAGAATATCGGACTGTCTCCAAGCGTTACGCGCTGTGATGTCTTCGCACTCTGTGTACAGGGTTGGAGAAATACCGCATCAAATTCGAGATTTTTGGCTGCCTGGAAGCGCTTGAGGATTCTAAATAAAGGTAGAACACTTTCGAATAAATATTTTGTTTGATTTCGAATAGAAATGTTGAAAAATATCGGACTGCCGGATGTTTAGTTATTTGTTATTTTAAGACCGTCACTAGGTCCGGCTGCCGGACGTTTAGTCACTTCGTTCTCTTTTAGAGTTTACGTTTGAGGACTAGGAGGGAAAGCCTTTATTGCTGACATATTTGGACGTGCCAAACACATGTTCATGTACGGCATAATTTTGTAGTGGAATCGAAAGGAGTTTTAGAAGAACTTGTAGACCTTGACCTTTCACACCATACCAAATAACTTTGTAATAGCTCTGTTTTGCGTGTTTGAGCTCATATTGCACATCTCAAAGAAAATAAAGGAACTTTTGTTTTTGAACAAGACGTTTTCCAGACTTAGAAGAGGGGGATGTAGAATTGAGACAGAAGATGGATTTTATCCTTTGGACATCTAAATGCGAGTTTAGTCGAGAAATGGATAACGTGATGATTTTCGGCGGACTCGGTTTTACAATTTACGGCTGACGATCCTGGAAGATGACTCATTGCCTGCATTGCATATTGAATGTTTTGTATTTATCGTTAGGCATATAATTATGAAACATATTTATGTCATTGTAGTTTATTTGGCCAGCTAGTTTTACATTGTTCTGTGTACAGGAAACAATACGCAATGACAGCTCAGCGTATCGTGTTACGTTTCAGTGTTAGCGAGTGAGAGAAAAGACTTATTTTAGCTATGTTCCCCACGACCAGTTTTCGTTAAATTTCATACGAAGTTTTTATGGTGTTTGATAATGCAATTTTTAAATTAAGATGTTCTGAAAACCAGCTTTGATCCCAAGAAATTTGATTTGTAAATTCAAATTTCGCGCTTGAATTGAATCCGACCAATGAGGTAGCCGTATTTTAATTGGATTGCAAATTGACTATAACAGTCATTTATGCATTAGGGGGCGTGAATTTGCCTACTTCTTACAAGGATCATTACGTAATGATCCTTGTAAGAAGTAGGCACCAGTAATGCATGGCATGTAAAGCACGCGATTATACTAATTGGATAAGCAAATAAAAATCCTCGTTTCTGATTGGTCAGAGGCCAAAAAAACCCTAAAAATAGACCTAAAATTAGCTTTTCCCGCCATGTTTTAGAATATATTCGGTTCCAGTCTTATTTTCATTGTTTCTGCCAAAAATTGCCTCTTTTTGATGTGGGGAACTGGTACTTTGACAAGCAGCGTGGTTTCACAAGTCGGAGCCATCTTGGATTCAGACGTACTTCGAAGCAAATCTCAACTTTTTTAGATCAATATTGCACATTTTATGGAATCATTTTAAAATTGAGTTAGGTTTTTGGTTTGGTTGTTTTGGACGATACCTTCCTCAAGTGCCCGGCAGTGTCAGATAAAATTTTGTAAGTGTCACGCTCGGATCGATTCGTAAGCTTATGTACCCTGACCATCCGCGAAACGACAACATTCGAATTTTTTTGATTGTCTAGAAGCGCTCGAGGATTCTAACTAAATATAGACCATTTTTAAAGAAAGATTGGTGGATTTCATGGCGAAAAATGGAAGAATATCGGACTGTCTCCAAGCGTTACGCGCTGTGATGTCTTCGCACTCTGTGTACAGGGTTGGAGAAATACCGCATCAAATTCGAGATTTTTGGCTGCCTGGAAGCGCTTGAGGATTCTAAATAAAGGTAGAACACTTTCGAATAAATATTTTGTTTGATTTCGAATAGAAATGTTGAAAAATATCGGACTGCCGGATGTTTAGTTATTTGTTATTTTAAGACCGTCACTAGGTCCGGCTGCCGGACGTTTAGTCACTTCGTTCTCTTTTAGAGTTTACGTTTGAGGACTAGGAGGGAAAGCCTTTATTGCTGACATATTTGGACGTGCCAAACACATGTTCATGTACGGCATAATTTTGTAGTGGAATCGAAAGGAGTTTTAGAAGAACTTGTAGACCTTGACCTTTCACACCATACCAAATAACTTTGTAATAGCTCTGTTTTGCGTGTTTGAGCTCATATTGCACATCTCAAAGAAAATAAAGGAACTTTTGTTTTTGAACAAGACGTTTTCCAGACTTAGAAGAGGGGGATGTAGAATTGAGACAGAAGATGGATTTTATCCTTTGGACATCTAAATGCGAGTTTAGTCGAGAAATGGATAACGTGATGATTTTCGGCGGACTCGGTTTTACAATTTACGGCTGACGATCCTGGAAGATGACTCATTGCCTGCATTGCATATTGAATGTTTTGTATTTATCGTTAGGCATATAATTATGAAACATATTTATGTCATTGTAGTTTATTTGGCCAGCTAGTTTTACATTGTTCTGTGTACAGGAAACAATACGCAATGACAGCTCAGCGTATCGTGTTACGTTTCAGTGTTAGCGAGTGAGAGAAAAGACTTATTTTAGCTATGTTCCCCACGACCAGTTTTCGTTAAATTTCATACGAAGTTTTTATGGTGTTTGATAATGCAATTTTTAAATTAAGATGTTCTGAAAACCAGCTTTGATCCCAAGAAATTTGATTTGTAAATTCAAATTTCGCGCTTGAATTGAATCCGACCAATGAGGTAGCCGTATTTTAATTGGATTGCAAATTGACTATAACAGTCATTTATGCATTAGGGGGCGTGAATTTGCCTACTTCTTACAAGGATCATTACTTAACCGAACGCCGTTGCGCTGAAAATCGTCGTAAAAAATCGTCTCGTGTAACACCGCCTTAAAGTTCAGTCATTCGGAACAAGACAAAAGTTTTCAGTAACACGTAGCCTCCTTCTAAATCCTTTGTACGTAGCAGGTGAAGCACATCTCGGAACTGGACAATTCAACTTTTAAATATTTCAGGATCGTTGTCTTTTCTTGCAGGGAAATGTTGTGGTCATCTTGGGTTCTCGCTGTGGAAGCAGTGCTAACAGTAGCAGGGAATGTCACCACTCTGCTGATATTTACAAAAACTCCTCATCTACGTGTCCGTAAACATGTCCTTATTGTAAATCATGGCTGTAGCTGATTTGCTAGTTGGACTCATATCAGTTCCTATGTATATTTACATGATGGAAAATCCTTCTCATGATACACCCCTATTCACACCCGTATATCAGTCGCAAGATGTCCTGTTTGGTACAGCTTCTGTCTGTGGTTTGGCAGCCTTGGCCATTGAGCGACTGTACGCGATATACTTTCCCTTCAAACATCGCACCTTAAGCAAAACTGTGTACATCGTCGGGGTAGCAGTGACATGGATTCTAGCATTAATTTCTGCCATATTTGTGGTGTTGCATTACGAGTGGATGCGGCACCAAATTATCTTAATATCATTCTGGGTCCCTATCATATTATCACTTGTATCGGTGATCGTGTCGTATACCCTTATATGGATCAAAGTCACTCGCGTGACACGAGTTCCTAATGTTGCATTACATCACAGACGTGACAAAAAATTAACTGTCACACTTGTAATCGTTACAATCGTTAGCCTGATTGCATGGATTCCGTTTCAAGCCGTCAGTATTTATTATCTCAGTTGTGTATTAAGGTGTGGAAGCATATCGTATGATGTGCTGCATCTACTGAAAATCCTTCATTACGGCAATTCATCTTGTAAATCCCATTATCTACACACTGCGCATGCCTGAGGTTAAAACTGCTATCAAGCACACATTCAGGTGTTGCTGAAACCCATCGATCCGTGAAAATGTCTGATACCCACTGGCAAACTGCACTGTGATAGGCATTGTAAAATTCTAAAACTCTTAAGATTGTAACCTGATTGCATCTACAGATGTGATCAAGAGACCATAATACTAAGAGAGCAAAACTGGTATTGATGTCTGTGTAATGTGCTTAGTGCTTAAGGTTAACGATATTGGTTAAGCCCCGTTGGGCTTCCTGTTTATTGTTTAAAAGATATATGAGTAAAGACGCCATGTTGTTTGGTGGTTGAGAAGTGTATTTAGTCTCATTTGAGTGCATTGCCGTTCGAGTAGCGCTACAAGGTTATCTTAGTAACAGGAAGTTGATGCCATGGTGATCACAAAGAATAAAATTAGATTACTGGCAGATTAAATTTCAATTGTTTGTATGAGCACTAGTGCCTTGTGTGCTAACCGTCACCCTTGCCACCAACCTTGTCTCAATTTTTACACCATACACTAAAATTAGAGGAACCAGTATATCAATATTTTACTTTAAAAAATGTAATTCTTATGAGTGAGAAATGGATGATACAGACATAGGCAATCAAAAGTCAAATCAGTAGCTTTCAGTCAATCAGAGCACATAAACACAAAGAAGAACAGTGTGATATTCCATTTCTAAATTCCCATTAATTGTATCTCCATCTGTAAACGTGTGCAGTAAATACAGCATTGTAGTCAATGAGAATGTGTAGTCAATTCTGGTTCTTATATTTTTCACATCAAGACAGCTATTGAAGTAGCTGTATTTTGATAGAATTAATAAAAAGTGCAATTTTGAAAGTGGGAAACAAGCCATATGGTCATAGTTATAGTGCAGAATTAGCCTGCGTTGCTTCCTCTCCTCCCCAGTCCCCCTCCCCTTTCCCTTTCTTTTCCTTCCCCTCCCCTCCCCTTCCCTTGAGAGCGGGCAATGCAGCTGGCTAGTGCAGAATAATCAACCGATGCAAAGTTAATAGTCCCCTTCCAATCAAAATGTCAGTATCACACAGTAATGGAGAAAACTGTGACACACTTTCCAAATTGGGGGTATAGTCCATCCAGTGGTTAATCCATTTCTCTACATTTTTTCTGGTTCTGTCATCTGTTGCGGTATAACTAGTCTTCACTTTCATCTACTCTTTGTAAAACTAGAGTAGGGAACTGACCAGATTTTACTGAAGTAGATGGACATTCTTTTACAAAGTTAGTGATGCTTGAGCATAATCTGTACTTTATGGTTGCATCATTTTCAATTACTACAACACTCTTCCCACTATCACCGCAGCTTGAAGGTGGTCCTGTGATTTCAGACAACACAGCATACCACTCATCTGGGTCTAGTAGGAAAGGTGGAAATAGATTAACAGTAAACCCATAATACAGGTCATCTATCTTGTTGGTTTCAGTAGCAAATGAAGAAGTTGCACCAGAGCAGAAGTCTGTTACGTGGGGCCCCATTAACATGAACAAACTCAGGTTAACATCATACACAGCACCTTGACTACCAAACATTTTCACACCAACAAGATACATAGGTTTGTTGATTTTAAAAGCTATTGCATGAGTTTCACTGGGATTGTAGTTCAGTTTTCGACTTTCATTTATCTTGTCAAATCGTACTCTTGGAATTACAAGATTGTCCAATTGCCTTTCCTTTTTGCTGAATATATTTGTAGTTGGAGAAACATTGTGTGAGGTCTGCACCAACTCTATCACTTCATTCATTTTAAGGATTTTACTGGGAAGCACCTCTTTAGCAAAATCCTTGTTGCTTATCAGAGGAAATCTAATTAGCTTGATGACTTCTTCCCCGAGAATGGATCGCTTTGTTTCACTGTTGCTTTCCAAGCCCTGTTCCTTAATTTTCTCTTCAGCCCACTGGCATACTGCATCGAAAAGAACCAATTCTTCAATGTTGAGAGTATCTCTGACAAGAATTTGACACAACATTTCTTGAGATACCTTCAGAAAAGCCTCATTTGTTACCACATCATAGGTTTCACGGTCAACTAAGTCCCATAAATGTTTTTGGAGTTTTTCGTCGTCTAATTTCTGGACGTCAGGCAAGATGCTCATCACATACTCTGCATCAATGTTTTCGATAAAAGTTTTGCATTCCTCCACTAAAAATGCCATCATGTACTTCTCTGCAAGGTACAGCACTTCCATCACGTTATCTGTGGACAAGTTGACCTTCATCTGTATACACATAGCGTAGCATCTCTTGTAGTCCTTCCTTCGTGCAGTCTGGTAGATCGATAGTTGATCTATGGCTCTCTACAAAGTGTCCATAAAACATGGCCTCAAATACAGGACTGCTAATAGCCAGGACGTATTTATTGGCTGGAATGGTGACTTTGACGCCATTGGAGTCTTGGACTGAAAACTCCACATCACAGAACAAGGAGTTGTTGAAGGCGTATTCATTACGTGCTCTGATGGTGGGAAGTTCGATTTGCCAATTCAAAGTGGTCATTTTGATGGTTAATGCTTGAATGAGTAAATAATAAACAACGTGCAAACAAAAAAGAGCAGCTGTTCCGAAAGTCTTCAAGTATGATTTCTGCCAGGCGTTTGTTCCCGGGGTGATAACGTCACGTGACTACATTGAACACAGGAATCCCAAATGATTTCTTTTCACATCTGAAACTTCAGCAGCAGCAGCAGCAACGAGCAGCAACAACAAAAACAACAACAACGGCAAAGGCAGCCAAGGACGACATTCTGTTATTCTATTTTGCATGGGCTATACCCTTTGCATTTTGTCGATTTTGTGCGTTTTTCACCATTTTGCATAGCCTTTGCATTTTGTCGATTTTGGGCCATTTTTCAGCATTTTGCATGAGCTATAGCCTTTGCATTTTGTCGATTTTGGGCCATTTTTCAGCATTTTGCATGGGCTATAGCCTTTGCATTTTGTCGATTTTGTGCGTTTTTCACCATTTTGCCTGGGCTATAGCCTTTGCATTTTGTCGATTTTGGGCCATTTTTCAACATTTTTCATGGGCTATAGCCTTTGCATTTTGTCGATTTTGGGCCATTTTTCAGCATTTTGCATGGGCTATAGCCTTTGCATTTTGTCCATTTTTTGCGTTTTTCAGCATTTTGCATGGGCTATAGCCTTTGCATTTTGTCGATTTTGGGCCATTTTTCAGCATTTTGCATGGGCTATAGCCTTTGCATTTTGTCCATTTTTTGTGTTTTTCAGCATTTTGCATGGGCTATAGCCTTTGCATTTTGTCGATTTTGGGCCATTTTTCAGCATTTTGCATGGGCTATAGCCTTTGCATTTTGTCGATTTTTGGCCATTTTTCAGCATTTTGCATGGGCTATAGCCTTTGCATTTTGTCGATTTTGGGCCATTTTTCAACATTTTTCATGGGCTATAGCCTTTGCATTTTGTCGATTTTTGTCGATTTTTCAGCATTTTTCATGGGCTATAGCCTTTGCATTTTGTCGATTTTGGGCCATTTTTCAGCATTTTGCATGGGCTATAGCCTTTGCATTTTGTCCATTTTTTGCGTTTTTCAGCATTTTTCATGGGCTATAGCCTTTGCATTTTGTCGATTTTGGGCCATTTTTCAGCATTTTGCATGGGCTATAGCCTTTGCATTTTGTCGATTTTGGGCCATTTTTCAGCATTTTGCATGGGCTATAGCCTTTGCATTTTGTCGATTTTGGGCCATTTTTCAGCATTTTGCATGGGCTATAGCCTTTGCATTTTGTCCATTTTTTGCGTTTTTCAGCATTTTGCATGGGCTATAGCCTTTGCATTTTGTCGATTTTGGGCCATTTTTCAGCATTTTGCATGGGCTATAGCCTTTGCATTTTGTCCATTTTGGGCCATTTATCAA
Source organism: Telmatactis stephensoni (assembly GCA_029948255.1). NCBI lineage: Eukaryota > Metazoa > Cnidaria > Anthozoa > Actiniaria > Isophelliidae > Telmatactis > Telmatactis stephensoni. The sequence goes on from JALIZF010001426.1 coordinate 302,369, forward strand.
AATTTTGCATGGGCTATAGCCTTTGCATTTTGTCGATTTTGGGCCATTTTTCAGCATTTTGCATGGGCTATAGCCTTTGCATTTTGTCCATTTTTTGCGTTTTTCAGCATTTTTCATGGGCTATAGCCTTTGCATTTTGTCGATTTTGGGCCATTTTTCAGCATTTTGCATGGGCTATAGCCTTTGCATTTTGTCGATTTTGGGCCATTTTTCAGCATTTTGCATGGGCTATAGCCTTTGGATTTTGTCGATTTTGGGCCATTTTTCAGCATTTTGCATAGGCTATAGCCTTTGCATTTTGTCGATTTTGGGCCATTTTTCAGCATTTTGCATGGGCTATAGCCTTTGCATTTTGTCGATTTTGGGCCATTTTTCAGCATTTTGCATGGGCTATAGCCTTTGCATTTTGTCGATTTTGGGCCATTTTTCAGCATTTTGCATGGGCTATAGCCTTTGCATTTTGTCGATTTTGGGCCATTTTTCAAAATTTTGCATGGGCTATAGCCTTTGCATTTTCTCGATTTTGGGCCATTTTTCAGCATTTTGCATGGGCTATAGCCTTTGCATTTTGTCCATTTTTGTCCATTTTTCAGCATTTTGCATGGGCTATAGCCTTTGCATTTTGTCAATTTTGGGCCATTTTTCAGCATTTTGCATGGGCTATAGCGTTTGCATTTTGTCCATTTTTTGCGTTTTTCAGCATTTTGCATGGGCTATAGCCTTTGCATTTTGTCCATTTTTTGCGTTTTTCAGCATTTTGCATGGGCTATAGCCTTTGCATTTTGTCGATTTTGGGCCATTTTTCAACATTTTTCATGGCCTATAGCCTTTGCATTTTGTCGATTTTGGGCCATTTTTCAGCATTTTGCATGGGCTATAGCCTTTGCATTTTGTCCATTTTTTGCGTTTTTCAGCATATTTCATGGGCTATAGCCTTTGCATTTTGTCGATTTTGGGCCATTTTTCAGCATTTTGTCATGGGCCTATAGCCCTTTGCATGTTGTCGATTTTGGGCCATTTTTCAGCATTTTGCATAGGGCTATAGCCTTTGCATTTTGTCGATTTTTGGCCATTTTCAGCATTTTGCATGGCTATAGCCTTTGCATTTTGTCATTTTGGGCATTTTTCAGCATTTTGCATGGGCTATTAGCCTTTGTCATTTGTCCATTTTTGGCGTTTTTCAGCATTTTGCATGGGCTATAGCCTTTGCATTTTGTCGATTTTGGGCCATTCCTTTCACGACAAAACTTTCTCCATGGAAGTGGCTATAGCTTGCATTTTGTCGATTTTTAGGCCATTTTTCAGCATTTTACATGGGCTATAGCCTTTGCATTTTGTCGATTTTGGGCCATTTTTCAGCATTTTGGCATGGGCTATAGCCTTTGCAATTTTGTCCATTTTTATGCGTTTTTCAGCATTTTGCATGGGCTATAGCCTTTGCATTTTGTCGATTTTTGGGCCATTTTTCAGCATTTTGCACGGGCTATAGCCTTT